>JAJNNQ010000013.1:22977500-23042500 GCA_027886175.1 Phylloscopus collybita | reverse complement strand
TTATGTGCTCTGTTCAAAACAGAGGCACTTGATTTGATCTTTTATTTTTCTTTGGGGTTTTTTGGGGGGGGAATTTTTTTTTAATTTTTTTTTAATTTTTTTTTTTATTTGGATGACCAAAGGTCATTACAACCTGGCTTTTTATTGTATTTGTTTCTGGTCTTTGTTAAGTTCTATTGGAAAAACCACTGTCTGTGTTTTTTTGGCAGTTGTCTGCATTATCCTGTTCATACACCCATTTTGTCCCTTTATTGAAAAAAATAAAAAAAAAACCTTAAAGTACACAGTGTCAGCTTCTGGTGTCCTCATTTGACACACGCTGTAGGTGGCTTCCAGCAGCAGGCTGTAGGGGAAGGTCCCCCACAGGGGCGTTTTGGGGGGCCTGCTCCAGTCCTCAGGGAGTGCCTGCCACCCAGCTTGGCCTTAAATCAGCCCCCTCTGCCCAGGAAGAGGATTTTTGGGCTAAGGAGTTCACTTTCCAGCCAGTGGAAGGTGTTTGCAGTCTGGACCTGTAGCTTTGGGATTTTTCGCCCCTCTAGATCAGGAGTGAGCTGTGAGCCCCTCACCACGATAGCCCTGCGGGCACCCCCGGCCTTCACTCGGTCTGCAGCAGGGACTTCCCTCCCCGTTTGGCAAATGTGTGGCAGAAGAGGTGAGCAAACCAACAGCTCTGCAGCCCCCCAGGACTCCCCCATCCCCGGCTGCTTTTGGGGACGGGGGTGAAATCAGCCGCTGGCGCACGCGGGCGTGTAGGCAGGAGCTGATTTCTCTCAGGGGCTGAGGTCTCCTGCTGTGGCTCTGGGATCACACTGACCCCAGCCCAAAGCTCCCAGCCCTGCTCCAACTGGAGCTGGGAGCTCCCTTCTTTTCTCCCCGGGCTTTGATATTTTTTTGGTGGGAATTGCAGGTTGCTGTGCGTTGTCTCTAAAATCCAGAGTTCAGGTCCCCCCTGCCCCCCCGTTAGGGGTCTGTATATGTTGTCAGTTTGACAAATACTGCATGTTGCAGCATCTCTTTACTTTATTAAAGCACATTCCGCTGTGATATTGTCTCTTGCTGTTCCTAGTGTAATGGATTTAATACTTTTTTTCTTTTCTTTTTTTTTTTTTTTATTTCTGTAAAACCTTCCAGTTGTTCTGTCGTCTTCTTGTGATGGCATCGTTTGTTGCCTGTATTTTGCCCAGCGCCTTCTGAAGGGGAGGTTTGGAATTTTGAAAAAAGATAGAAATACCTATCTAAAGAAAAAAAAATATTCCTTTTCTAAGAGAGATTTGAAAAGAATGTGGTAAAGCTCCATTTTAATCCTGGAAGAGGAGGGATGAAGACTTTGTTGTCTGGGCTGGTGAGATGAGAGTGTGGGAGGGCTGGAAAGGTTTCGCAGTGCCCCCTGAGCTGAGCTCCCCTTCAGCAGGCTGGTACCCACTGGCTGGAGTTGGAGTTGTGCCAGAGGGATCCCTAGCACAGCCTAGGGGAGGGAGAGTTCCGCCCCTGCGTGGGGAGCATGAGGTGGCAGGCATGGACACTGGCTGTTCCCTGGAGGGCCAGTGTCCACAGGAATGTGCTTTGCAGCTGCCTGGATGACGCATCTTTTGATCCCATGCCATGAAACACCTGAACAGAGTCCGGTCTCTCCCTCCCTGTCTCTATTTTTATTGCTGGTTGTTGAGACCATGATGGAGATGTTTTCTGGAGGATGGGCGTTAGCTGTGCCCGGGGTCAAGCGTAGCCTGGCTGTCTTTCAGAGCGGGTGCTGTACCCTGGGTCCATCCTATGGTCCATCCTGTGGTGGTCGTTGTCCCACTACCTTTCCCTCTGCTGTGTTTTACCTATGAAATAATCATATATAAAAGCACATAGACAGGCATCGATCGGCGTTTATCCATGTACAGGCATCACCACTAGGTAGACCTGTGCTGCTACAAGATTAACCCGTGGAAAGCAAGCGATTGCCTTCTTTATTAAGTGGCACAGTGATGCGTGTGATTCACAGGTTTCCCAGAGCTAAATTTTCCAGGTTTCTCAGAGCTGAACGAGCCCGGCGGGCGCTGCGTGGCACACAGGGCAGGGGCGGTGGTTTGGAGGAAGGAGCTGCGGGAGAAGCGGCTCCTGCTGTAGGAGGAGTTGTCTGAACACCGGCTGGCGAGGGCGTAGCTTGCGAGCGGCAACGCGCTGTCACCCCGACACCGGAGCAGATGCTCGTGAGCGTGGTGTTTGTCTGCCAGGGGCAATAAGTTAACGGTGTGATGAATCCGCTGAAGTTTGTTGGGTTGGGGCATGGATGTCCCCAGGCCTGTCCCCAGGCCCCACCATGTGCTCTGGAGCTGCTTGGGCATCCTGTGCACACGTGACCTGCGCTCCCCAGAAATTTCCCTGTTTCTGTGCAAAAAGATCTCTCTAGGAATACGTGGTATTTGGGTAACAGCGTCTCTATTGTTAAAATCTCAAGCTCCGTCAACTTTTGAGGAGGAACATGTGTTTATGGCATAGACCCTTTAGTGTCTAATCTCCTCCAAATTGAATGATTAATGTAATGAAGGCGCTGAAACATTATCCAGAATTTAGACTACAGATGTTTCGTATTTATTATGTTTCCAAGGGCTGAGATAATACAGGAATAAGCGATACCATGTCTTTGCTTGACATTCAGGAGGCTGTGGCGTATCTGATGAGATACAGTTTCGGGGTTTATCTAAGTGCAGAGTTTGTACCCAACAGAAAAGAGATACCAGCTGCTCTTTTAGGTCCCTCCTTCTCTTTCTTCCTCCAATAAAGGTTGAAACCCACTTTTGGCGGATGCATGGACAAATCGTAGTATTGACTAGGAGAGAGTGATACTGCCCAGAGGGCTCTTTGCCAGAGCTGCTGAAGAGATGTTGCTCCTTGAGCCCAGATGCTCGGCTGCTGGTTTCCAACAAGCCACAGGCATGCAGGAGGGACAGAAGTTGGGGGAGAACCCCAAGATTTTGTGCCCCTCAGTAGGACTTAATTTTGCAGGGGTGGTGTTCTAGTGGCTGGGATGGCTGTGCTGCTCTTGGCTGCCCTGGAAGTCTCAGCCAGCTTTAACGTTAGCCTGGAAACTGCTGGGCTCAGACAGCAGCAGCAACAAGCCCTCCCTGGAAGGAAATCAGGCACAGTGCTCTTGACTTCAGAGGAGACACTCCAGTTAACACCCACTGAAGATCTGGCCTAGGAAGGAGCAGGTTACCAAGTCCTGGTGGCAGCTCACATGTAGTAGCCCGTTAACCACTCCTATAGGTCTTAATGAAGTAAACTCCACAGAAACCAGCTCCCCATTGGGTTACCAAGGTGGATTTTGAGGAGCGTGTTGATGATGTGCCAGCCTTGCCCCCTTTAGCCTGTCGTGTGGGTAGCGCGGTGCTGGGTGATGAGCCTGGAGCAGGGGCTGGGAACCAGGAATGGTTGCTTTCCAGTGCCCCATCCCATGCTGCTGCAGTCGATGGCTTTGCTGGGTGTGGGCTGGGGCTGTGCAGCTTGAGCTTTGCTGCTGCGGCGTGCGCTTCCGTGCTGTGCGAGATCCACCATGCCGGGAGTTGGGAAAAGCCCTCCGTGAAGCACCCGCCGTGTGCCGTGTTCACAGTTCCGATGGCTTTAGGAGGGCCTTCAGCACCTGGGGGAAGCCCATGAGGGTTTGGGAAGGACTAGGAGGAGGTTTGTAAGACAGGCTGACTTGGTCCTCGCCCAGTAAAGTCCAGAGGTTTTTCTTCCTAAATGATCCCCGTGGTTCCTGCGTGGTACCAAGGATGCCAGATGCGGGAGTGTGGCCTGAGAGAGGAAGGGCTCCATCCTGCCGTATCGCTTTGTGGCAGTTGGGTGTCCTAGTTGTTAGAGATGAGAAAGAGACAAAAAGAAAAGTAGGATAAGGAATGACTCACACCGTGGGCCATGTCACACCTGTTCTCTCCTCTGTCCCCATGCTCTCTGTAGGTTCGGCGTACCCCCCCAGCTGGCGCAGCGCCCAGGGAGCCCCGGATGTCTGGCAGTTTTCGGATGGAAGTTCAAGAGCACTTAAATTCTGAAAGGAGGTGAAGCTGGGGCGAGCGGCCGGCGGCGTCTCGGCGTCCGGAGGTGGCCTCTGTCCTGCTGGCTCGCTGCATCCCCGGGAGAGCCTGAGGAGTCACTCGCCGACGGCAGCGCCCCCCGGGCTCCTCCTGCCTGCAAGACTATCGTATTTATATTTTGTAATAGAGTACAACACTTCTTTGGGGTTGGTTTTTTGGTTTTTTCGGGGTTTTGGGGTTTTTTTTTGTTCATTGTTTTCTTTTTTCATTTTATAAAAACAAACAAATGAAAAAACCCCACCCACCAAGGTCAAGGGCTTAATGATGGCTTCGACTGGCTCCTTTCCCCATGGAAAAGACTGTCTTGCTCTCGTGGACAACCCGGCCTGTTGGTTATCCCCACAACGTGCCATTCCTCGGGAGGCACATCTGATGTGATGAATTAAAAATAAAGCAAAACACAGTGTAGGTCTGTGGGTGGGTGGGAAATTGCCATAATAAATGTTGGAGCTTTAGGTTTTGTTTGCTCTGTCTTTAATTTTTAATGCTAACAAGGGCCAGACGGCTGGTGTGACTTTGTGTTCCCGTACCGGCGGCAGAAAAGCAAGTGCTGAGTTTTCACCGGGGATGGTGTTGGCACGAGGGGCTGCCTGGCCCCGGCAGACAGACCTTTCCTGCAGAGCTAGGCCAGGAGCTGGGCTGAGGGCTGGGAACCCCGAGCAGTGCTGAGCCCCCTCAGCCTTTGGTGTTGCTGAAAGGGTGGGGTCTCCTGGCTCTCCCACACTGTCCTCGATGAATGCCAGCTGTCGTGTTGCATTTCTGCTGCTCAACTGTGTCCTTTTGGGGCTGCTGGGGTCCGTGACATCCGCTGGTGTCCGTGAGGGAAGTGAGGCCAGTGCAGGTTTTGGGAGGGGCAATAGTCACTCTCTGGAGACGCTGTCAGACCAGGGCATGCAGAGCCCTGCCCTGAGCTGTGGGAGCTGCTGTCAGGTTGTTGTCCTGCTGTTTCCCAGATTTTGCACCGGGGTCTTGCCAGCGACGCTCATCCCTTGGTCGGCACCGAGCACCCACCCAAGGAGTCTCCTGGTTTGGGGCCCGGGCGCTTTGCTGAATGGAAGATGGGTTATGTGTGAGCTTTGTGCCGCCTCTGATGGGATTTATAGGCTGTAGCTGCTCATGCCTGTGCTGATGAGTGGGAATGGACCTTATTTGGTGAAAGAAGCCAGCTGGGTAGTGAGTGGAGTGGCTGGCTGGCCATGTCAGGCTGCTGGGATCAGCGGGATGGAGCCAAGTCATGGGGAAAGGGCCAGTGGATTTATTGGCTTTGTTATAACTTCAATCTCACCTCTGTTTTATTCATCTCCTTGCTTACAATCTGAGCAAGACCCTCACTTGTGGTGGCTCTCTCCTGGTGAAACAGCTGTAGGGAAAACGATGTTGCCTTTTCTGTGAGCGGTGGTTGGTCTTTTGTTATTTAAAACCCCAGGCTGTGGTTTTCTTGTGGTGGCCTGGACACAGCACAAGCACAGACACTTTGGTACCTTAAAATTTGGCTGGGGTGGGCACCAGGAGCATCTCCAAGTGGTGCCACACTGGGAGCCTGGAGGACTTAGTGCACTGGCACACAAAGGGAGCTATTGCTGCTTCTTCTAAGGTGAATTGGTCTTTGAGGGCAAACTACCCAAAAGTCTACGCACAGCCTCAGCTTTTTTTATCATTAGGGGATGCTTTTAAAGGTTCTTCCTAACCCAGCCTGTGCTGCCACCTCTGTGTCTGCTCCTAAGGGTTTCTTAAGCCTTGGAAGTGTGAATCCTGTTGGATTAAGCACCTGATTGATTGTGAGTGCACCAGTGGTGGAGAGTTAGACACCTGCTCCTGCCCTGGGGATCTCTGCTCCAGGCAGCTGTGTCACATCAGGGCTAATGGAGTTATTTACTACAAGGGGGTTGCTCTGCTCCTTTCTCTAGACTGCAAGTCAGGACTCACCTGGTCTGTATCTACAGCAGGCCTGACCCAAGGCAGCTGGGAAGCCAGGGTTCCAGTGTGCTGGCTCCTTCTTGGGGTGTCTGACCCTTGCTTCATGTGAGCACAGGCCAAACTCAGTTCATGGGTGTCTTCTGGGGTAGCTGGTTATGCTTTTGCTGCTCTGCCTGGTGGAACAAGTGTGATGAGATCTGCTTTCTCTGTCTGTGGCTTGTCTCTCCTTCAGCAGGCAGCGTGAGGGCAAGGGTTTCTCCCAGGAAAAGCAGGAAATGACAAAGTGGGCATGGCTGAAAGTGTTTTACCAAGCACAGAAGTGATACCTGATGTGCTGAAGATGTAGTCAAATAGTCTTTCAAATGGCTATTTTTTAATACCATTGTTAAGCTCTCCTCCAACTCTTAGGGCTTTGAAACATCTTCAGAATTTGTATTGCCTTAAAGTTGCAAACAGGTGCAATGTCTGTGCTGAGAGTCCCTTGTAAGCCATGGGTGCCAGCCCTGCTCCTGCTCCAGACTCTGCTGTGGCTCTTGCAGAGCACCAGGACAGCCTCAGCATGAGGTCTGGTGGTGATTCCAAAGGGTTTCTGCTGCCCTGGGTGAGCTGAGGGGGCTGTGTGCTTTAATTAAGGGTGTCATTAGGGTCCTCTTTTTGTCTGACCAGGATTTGGCTGAGTCCCCTTGCTGTGTCTGTGCTTGGGATCACCAGCAGCTTAATGAGTTTCTGCCAATTAACAAGAGTCCAAGGTTTCCTATGAGGGCTGGGAACCTGTTCGCCTGAAAGCTGGAGGTTGCTGGTGCAAGAGGGGCAATATTCCCAGGGGTTTGGTATTTTAGCATATTCTCCAGGTGTTGGTCTGCACATCCAAATTGGAAATAAGGTATGGTTGGTCTTTATTAAAAACAAAACAAAACAAAGCTCCTTAAGTTTTGGAGTTCTTAATAAAGAAAAGATAAATGTTCTTCCCAGTCCTGGGGGTTGAGCTGAGCAAGATTCCTGGGAATCACCTGGCTTAACTTTGAGGTTTTGGGTTTAAAAAGCTGCTTTCAGACTTGGAGATGATCTGACTATGCTGTGTTTGATTTCTAAGCACACTTTTCCTGACACTAAAATGCAGCAAAGGTCAAGCCTTTTGTGAAGTCTAGCTTAAATTTTGCTTTTAAAATCGTGTATATTTTGGATCTGTGATGCATCTGGGCTGGACTTTTATGAGATGTAAGACCTCTCCCCAGAAGGGATCTGAAAACAGATTTTGTGAGTGAGTTTCCAAGCAAAACCTCCAAACTCCTTGTGGTTTTTCTTCAACCCCAACTTTGTGTTGGGTCCCACTTGACTGTGAGACAAGCAGCATTGCAGTGTTGGTGGGTGACAACACAACTGTGGGCTCTGGGAGAAGGTGGAGGAAAGCTCCATCCTCCTTGGGCTGATGGAGGTTTTTTTTACCATCTTTAGCCTTTACTTTGGGTTTGCATCTCCTTTCTTGTGTATGTTTGAGCTGTCTGGGTGCTGGTGAGGCCTGGGGTGAGCCCTTACCTGTGGATTTTTGGCAGTGAGGAGGGGGAGGACCTGCTAAGCATCACTGCTGTTCCAGGGCTACCTGCTCTGCTGTGGTGTTTTACCTGACCTCACTGAAAAGTCTTGTTGAGGAGTGAGCTGAACCCCCCCACCCCTCAAAAATGAGAGTGGTGCCTCATTTCCTTCTTTCCTTACTCCCTGCTTCTCCTCCCACCCGGTTTTTCCATTTCAGGTGTCATCATTCAATTGTACGTAGTATCTGCTACAAGTCAAACGTTGTTGCCCCTCCATCCCAATTTCTCTCCCCCCAGAAATCATCCTCTTAGCATTTCATCTTCTGCAGGGGTCCAAATAATCAATTGCCTTCCCAAGGCAAGACGGAGTTGCAGGGGGCAGAACAACAAGAGAATAAAACCCCTAAACCCCAAGTATGGCCCTTACTCCTTAATCTCACTGGATAGGGTTACACATCTGCTGGAGGCTTGTCCGTTGTTGCCATTACTTTTATTGCCTCTTTAGCAGTGATGAAGTTCAGATGGCAGAACCAGTGGGCCCCAATTTAATTTCGCCTGGCCTCCCGTAATGAGCACGAAGTGATCCCTGGGAACGCCGGCTCGGCTGCGGCTCTGTGGCCGTGGGCAGGCAAAACCCCCACGGTGAGGGTGGGAGGAGGGGGAAGATCTGGGACTGGGGATGGTAACAGGTGGGTGGAGGTGCCTGTGCTGTGTGAGCATCACGTTCTGCAGTGAGGGGGGTGGATGGGCAGGTGGTTTCTCCTATCAAACCCCACATGAGGCAGATTCCCACCTTTTTTTGGTGGCCGGGGTGTGTGCACCACGACGCTTTCTGAGGTTGGTCCAGCCCTGATGGCTCTTCCCTGGCAATTTCCATGGCCCTCCGGGTTTCCAGTGGTGATGTACAGAAGCTCCCACCTCTCCCCCAATGTCTGCATGTGTCTAAGGGCTATACAGGACTCATTTACGGGCCTCCCGTCGGCGGGATATGTGCATGCAAAATGAAGGTTGTATTTGGCTTCTCATATTCGGATCTATATTCCATATTGTGTTGACCAAGAAAAACACCTCAGCCCCTGTGCTGAAGAATGTGATGGACTGATGACTTTCAGAAACGTACTGTAAATCAAGGAGGCTAATAAATACTTGCTATTGATAAAACCTGGGGCTACTGCCTTTCAAGTTATTTTCACATTTTACAGCATCCTAATTTAAATGGCACAAAGAAGGTGGTACCTTTGGGCCTCTCCTCCTCCCCCAGCACGGTGTGGCTCAGCTTAACCTCCCCCCCCTCCCCCAAAGGCTTGGGCAGGAGTTTTTCCTCATTGAGGAGGTTTAGATGGAGCAGCCCAACCCCACAGAGCTGGGGTTGATCCCAGTAGCAGGGTCCCCTTGGCAGAAGGTGACCTCTGGCTGGGGCGTCCCTGGGGTCTGGCAGATGATCCCTAGAGCTTGCCAAGCCCAGTGCATCAAAGAGCCTGCAGCCAAAAGCTCCACCACCTGCACCAGCTCATGCTAAACCCTTAATGGTTCCCAGTTGTGAGTGCAGCCGCTCCAGGTGGTGAGTGCACAGGCACAGCATCCACAGGCTGCTTAACCCTTTCCCTCAGGTTTCTCTGGATCTGTGCATAAGCGGTTGGGTAAAGGTGGTGGTGGCCAGGGGCCTCCTGTGACAGACACCAGCGGGCAGCAGAAAATGGGGCTTTGAATTTGCTTCCTGAGTCTCTGTATCAGTGCTCCTTGTGTCCACAGGGGTGCCAGATCACTCTTTATATAGCCCTGCCCTTGGAAACCCGGGACACTCTGGGCAGGGAGGGAGCAGGGGATGGAGCCCTAAATAAACCTTTTTCTCTTTGAGTGTCTGTCCTTTCCCTGACCTCCTCCTGCAGCTCTACATCGGTGAGCAGAGCCCAGTGGCTGTGACGCTTCCATCCCCCTTCCCTGCAGGTGGAGGGTGTCCTCTGGCAGCCCTTGCTCCATGGTGTGTGTCCATGAAACCCCCCTGCATCCCTGATTCCCCTGGTGGGCCTGCACTGCCATCCCCAAAACCCCCCTGCATCCCTGATTCCAGTATGGATAACACTTATTTTTTATGTTCTCCTTCCAACAGACCTTTTCCCTGCTCCCTGCCTGGCAGGCTCCCCTGGGCTTTGGCTTTTCTGTTTGGAGGCTTTGGGGAGGAGCATCCTTTTGGGAGCTGCTCTGCACCTGGCTGCTCCAGTTGGCTTTTTTTTTTTTTTTTTTTTTCTTTCCTAAAATCCCCCTTTAGCTGTTTTTCTTACTTTTTTTCCTCTTCCCTCTTTCCCCTGCTGAAGAGACAGCACCTTCTGCAGCTGTAGTGATTAAAGGGGAGGGGAAAAAGAAAGGGAAAAAAAAAAAAAAAGCAAGCAAAAGCTTATTTAAAGCAGAGCCTGGCAATATAAAATAAGGTGTGGAGGTGATGAATGATCCTGGGGTACATTAAAGCAGGGGCTGGCATTTTCGACATCGCTCCTACTCGCGGCGTGTTTGAGCACTTTCAGAGCCCGGCTGTTTGGAAACGCCGAGCATCCGCCCCTGGGCCCTAACTCGGGCAAGTTTAAAAACGTCCTCTGGGATTTAGGCAAGTTGTTGCTGTTTTTCCTCTCCTGAGGACCCGGGTGCTGCTGTTCAGGTGCGGGGCTGGGAGGCCACGGGATGACAGATCTCAGCCTGGCCTCGCTCCGCCTCCCGAGGGTGAGGGGAGCAGAGGATGGGCACTCCTGGAAGGTGCAGAGATGGGGGAAGCCTCACTGGCTTTTAAATGCTTTTTAGAAGCTCTTGGAAGTGTATTCCCAGCACTGCTGTGGGAGGCAGTCAGGAGAGAGGGAGGAAAAGAACAGAGCTCATTGCATGCGGGGAGCAGGGCAGGTGCAGGGAAATTATGCATTTTTCCAGACTGGCTTATTCCCTTCTGTGTATTAAACATTATTTTAATATTCGAGTGACAATGTTTTATAATTAAGCCAAATGTAAGAACTGGAGCACACTGGAGAGCTGGGCTTGGTGTGGGGAGGTGAGGAAGGTTCCCACCCTCTGCCCAGGATTAACCCCAGCCTGCAGCACCTTCTCTGGAAAGGACAGAGCCTGGCTCTGGAATTCCAATACACTCCGTGCTCGGGCAAGGAAAACCTTTAACTCATAAAGGTTGTAATGTTAATACAGAAGAAAAGCCTTTTAAAAAATTACATTAGTTCACAGACATCTATTGAACTCATGAGGGGAAATCTAGCCCCTGAGAGACAGAAACTAAAGAGCTGAGCCATAAACCAGTACGATAACATCCTTATTATAAGATGCAAATTAAGGGGCCCAATTCACTTTAAAAAAGCATTATGAGTATTTAATTTTTCTAGTGGGAATCTCTGAAGTTGGCCTGTGTGTGGTTTTTTGTGCTGTGTACTTAAAAAAAGAAGTAAGTCAGTCAGTCCATGAAGGAGCTGCTGAAGGCAGAGTTGAGGGTGCTGAGCACTGTTTTGGGTGTGGGAGGAAGGAGCTGGTGCTGATGGGGGGGCAGGAGAAGATGTGTTCACACTGGATTTGGATGGGGAGCTCTTGGTTAAAGCCAGCAGCATTGCAGTGGGGTTTCAGTGGTATAAAACAGGGTCAGAACCTGCTCTGGCTGTGTTTGAAGTGTTTCATCTCCAGAGCAGCTGGCTTGGGTCCCTGTGCATCTCTGCTCTGACAGTGGTGCCCTGTGGGTCGAGGGCAAGCACTGGGTTGCTCCCCATCTGTGTTGTGTTTCAGATTTTCTGGACAACCTTCTCCCTGCCCTCGGTGTTGCATCTCCTTTGGTGCTGCCATGATGTTGCCACCTGCATTGTTGGTTATAGAAAACATTCAGTGGCAAAGGGACCACGAGACTTTTGGGTGCTTTGCTTGTGGCAAAGCATTGCTTCTTCACAATGGGAGTGATTTGAGGCTTAACCATATCTGCTTAGTTTGGTTTTCCTGGCCATTTCTTGTTTCCTGGAGCTTTTAAAAGTTATTTTATTTTTTTTTTTTTCCTCTTCTCTGAAGTTGGAAGATGGTGTAATTGCTGCCCTTGGCTCTGTCCTTGCTGTTTGTCACTTGCTGGAAGTTAAAGTCTCGAGCCAGGAGAAGGACTTCACATGCAAGGTGGGGACAGCTGGGATAAATAAAAAAGAGACCCTCCAAAAACCAGGCCTACTCTCCACCCAGCTTTAGAGTTGAAAGGTCAGGACTTGTTCAAAAAAGCACAGAAAATGTACCCTCACTTCACATCCCGAAAGACAAAAGGGCTGGTTCAGCCACCTGCAAACCGGAGCCATCCGGAGCCCGGAACTGTCTTTTCAAATGTGGAAAATGAAACAAAAAGCCCTACCCTGGAAGATTGCTTTTCAGAGGGGCATTATACTGCTCTCCTCTATAATGTGCAGAGGTCACAGGCTGAGCAAAATAGCAAGACCAGGTAAATACATTCATTTAAAACCTAGGGATTTTATTTATTTTGTGGCACTGTAGAGCATCTCTCCAATTCTGGGCATGAAACTGGAATGGGATGGGGGCTCTGCAGCTTGACTTTGGGGTCAGGCTCTATTCCCCCACCTCAGCTGCTGCCTGGGGCTCAGGGCATGAAATAACCGGGTTTTTAAAGTGTTGGAGATAACCCTGGAGATAACCCTGGTCTCCAGCTGGTCCCCAATGACTGGGCTAGGACAGGGTCTCTGCCATGCTTTGAAACTTGTTTCTCATCCCAAGGCTGCCTCATCTTCTTTCTGACAATCAAATACTTCTTTCCAAACCACTGTTTGCAAGGAATATTGCTGCTTTTAAAAGCAGCACTGGTGCCCCCAGCCAGCAAAGACCATAAAATAGTGATGGGTAGTGCTTGTCAGTCACTGGGCTGGCTGGGCCCTGAGTAAAAGACTCCTTGCTTTGAGGGAATTTTTTTTTTTAAAAGAAAATAAATCCTGTGTACCTTTTTATTTTGTTTGAGAATCATAAATTCAGCAGCTAACAGGACTAGTGGTCCATCTGGGCAACAGTATGGGGCCACAGGTTAGTCAGCTTGGGAATATTTATGGGGCTTTGCTGGCCAGGCACACTGAGGGGGCTCAGCACTTGTTGCATGGAGTATTAAACACCCATTAAAACTCCTCCCAAAAAACAATAATAGACCAACCTTTTCTGACAGAGCGGGGCATACCATGATCCACAGACCTATAAAAAGAGGTGTTTTAGTAGTGTTTTCCCCCCACCTCCTCCTGAATCTGCACAGGAGCACCCGGAGCATCGTGTGGCTAAAAAATCACCTGGCTGTGGAGCGGTGGGACTTTCACCTGTCATTGCCAAAGTGAACTTTGCGGGAAGTTGAAGGATAAATACCACAACAATATAAAGCCCGTGGACAAACCCCGGCCATAACTTTCCACACCATTTCCAGCTCCTCTCGCACCCCCTGAACCTCCCCTTCCCATCGACTTAGGAGCAGGAGCCTCATAAATCCTTCGGAGCCGGCTGCTTTATCGGGTCCCCCAGGTTGTCCCCGCGAAACCGCGGCGTGGGCGGTGGGGACGAACATCTGCGCGGGGGAAATCCTCCCGCTGCCGCCGGCCGCCACCGCCGCCGGGAAGACGGTTGTGGTTCCGCAGCTCCGGAGCTGCGAAATGGGGAAGGATGTCCCTCCTTGTGGTTGGCAATTACGGAGCGGAGAGGAACAGCCGCCTCTCTGCATCCTGGAGCCGCTCTGCGGCAGCCGGGCGCAGATAAGGGGCGATGTGTTGGAAAACAGAGCCGGTGAGCGAGTTGGGAAAGTGATTGTAAAACCTCCCCGGGAGATTAAATGCAGGTCTGTGCCCGTGCTTGGCTCCAGCAGCCCTTGGGAAGAGCGCTTCATATCACACAGCACCTTGCTTTATTAAAAAAAAAAAAAAAAAATTAAAAAACGACCAAAAACCCCAGTGTCCCTTTGTGCTTGTTTCTCGTCCCTGGAAAGCCTTTAGCTTTTGGGAGCAGATGATGTGTTTGTGTCTCACAACCCTTGCACAATGATGTTTGTACCACCAGAAAGGCCCAGGGATTAGCACCAACAGAGTTGGCCTCTTCCGGGAGCTGGGCTTGTCTGTCACTGGGAATGCTCCGGGGAGGCTGCAGGGAGGGTTTATCCAGGATGCAGTGATGCCCAATATCTGGCTTGCCATCCCTCCAGAGATGGCTCTGGTGTGGCTGGACTGCAGCTCCCTGGAACGTGCTGTGGGGATGGATGCAGCTGGAACGTACTCGCTGTGTGTGCTGAGGTGGCTGGGGATAAGGAGCTGGGAAATGGGGAATTACTCATTTGCAGCAGCACATGTGGCTGCCTTGTACCCGGTTACAGGTGCTCCCTCCCATCCCTGTGCTGCCTGCAGTGGATCAGCTGGCTGAGGGCTCCTGGATACATCCAGCCGCAGCCAGAATCTTTCCAGGTATGGTTTTTGTTTGGTTTGCTGGTTTGCAGGTTTTTTTTAGACTGTGGCAGAGGTCCTGCTTGGTGCCAGATGTCTTTCCAGAGGTACTTCTCTTCACACCTCCCTTACACCTTACCATGAGCATGATGCAAGGTCTGACTTTTCACCTGCTCCAGTAACCCCCGGGCCTGGGGCTGGAGCAGCAGAGCTGTATGCAGACCAGGGCCAGCTCAGTTCTCCTTTCATGCACTCCTATAGTCTTCTGCTTTAAAGGAAGAGAATGAGCACCTGAGTTCTGCTGAGGTGGATTCAAGGAGGAAGCCTCAAAATCAGTGAGCAGCCTCAAAAATCAAGGGGAATCCTGGAAATACTTGCTACTACTGTTTATTTTATTTTATTTTATTTTATTTTATTTTATTTTATTTTATTTTATTTTATTATTTTAATTTAATTTAATTTAATTTAATTTAATTTTTTATTTTAGTGTTGCTTCCTGCACTGCAATGAGAAGGTAGAGTTGAGTCCTCCTTGGCCAGGGAGGTGCAGCCGGGAAGGGGATGATCTTTGCCGATCCTCCCACCTGGGATGTGCTGCTCCTCCCACCTGGAGCCCCCGTGGCCGGGGCCCTTCTCCCTGCACTGCTTGGCAGGTTTCAGCATGACTCGCTGGAGCCAGGGACAAGGTGGGGTGTTTTCTTCAAGGTCAGGATTTAGCTGGATTGGCAAAGGGCTGTGGGAATGCTTTTAAGGTGTCGTGTTGCATGTTTGGAGTTTTTATCTGTTTTGTTTTGCTGCAAGCAGTGTCAAGCTCTCCTGCCCTGCCTTTGCCCGATGGATGAGCAAAGAAGGGTTTGGGTTGCTGGAGGTGCACATTTTTCCATCGTCTGCATCCCACCCTGGTCCTCTGCTCAGCGTTTTTCCTCTTCTTCTCCCCACCCACCCCCCAAAGCCACCCTCCAAGGAGGTCAGTGGGCCCCCAATGCACCCCATGTCCTCCCTCCTCATGGGTACATAAGGGATGAGAATCAACTCACACTTACACATACTTATGGCCACACTTGGAGTAATAAAAACACCAGAAGGAGAGTATCTTTGTAACACACAGAAAAATCTTTCAAGAATTGGAGTCCAAGGTTTGTGGAGAGATAAATAATAAGCAGTGATTAAAGATGCACACACATATCTCAGAATTGCAGGTATTTTTGCAATGGATGGTCAAGGTGCTCGCTGCAGGAGTTTGGGGGTGCTGTGAGGGTGTGCAGCTCAGCAGCTGCCTTGTATTTATGTGACTGTTATTATTTAATGTGCTTTAATTGCCTCAGCTCTGGCCTGTCAGTGCTGGGCTCGCAGCCTGGCCACTGCCCCCTGCCCTTCCTGGTACCCCCCTGCTGCAGATTAAAGGCCTCGTGCCACCAAGCTGGGCTAAACACCAGGATTTGTGCTACTGGTTCCCAGCAGGATTATTTATCTGCATGGGATAGGCCCGAGGGCAAACCATCCTGGCACTCCAGCAGTGCTTTCCTGTGTGTGCTGCTGGGAAGTGGGGGGACAGCCACATGCATGACCTGTTCTTCTGGCCTCTCCTCCACCACACTGCAGCCTCAGGTGCATTTTTAACTCTGATAAATTTTGGGCCTGCTTTTTTTCAAGCTAGTGTCTTTTTTTTTTTTTTTTTTTTTTTTTTTTTTTTTTTTTACACCTCTTTCCTCTGACATGTCCGAATCATCTCATCTCATCCCTTCCTTAGTATTGACATAAAAATGCAGCTGAGAAAAGACTGAAGGTGTTTCAACAACTGCTGTGCTAAGAAGTAAAGTAAACCAGAAAGTAGTTACTACACCGAGAGTTTCCTCCTTAAATCAGTTTGGGGGGGCAAGAAGTGAGAGTCCGTGGTAATTAGATTCTCTCCCTCATCCTAGTTGCATTAACAATAAGTCACCTCCAAAGATATGTTTCTTTTTAAGTTTTCTTGAATTTGGCCTTTGTCTGAGACTCTTGGAACAACAGAGCTGCAGTGAATATGATTAACCTGTAGTTAATGACTGGGGTATTTTGGCTGTGGCCTGTGGATGCTCAGCCAGCCTGCCAGGGTGAACCATTGGGCTCTTGGAAAGCAGCCCCTGCCAAATCCGGGGAGTGGAGCAGCCAGCGTGGTGAGCTGCTCTCTCCTGACCAACATTGTTTAAGGCTTTATCTTAAGGGATGATTTGGCAGTTTGGAGGAAAAAACTACCTTTTGCTCAGCATGGATTTTTTCCCCCCATTTCTTTCCAGGGTTGCTAAAGGGCCATGGAGTTTTAGTTTAGCAATGCCTCTTTTAATGCCTTTTATAATTTCAGAGTGCCAATTTCCTTTAAACTCTGATTAAAGTGGATGTATATTGTGTATTTTCTTTTTTAGAAGCAGAGAGGATGTTTAGTTAATATATAATTAGGTGCTGGGGCCATGGGCTGCACAGAGGCATGGAGGGATGAAGAAAAAGCCATACCAATGTGGGATGTCCCCTTTCCCTTAACTGAGGTCAGGACAGGTCTTGTTCAATTAGAGGTGAGCACTGAGGGATTCTTGGTGACTTTCCACCGAAATTTTGTGCTGTTGAAAGCTGGTGGTTGCACAAGAGGCGATGCTCAGCGTGTGGTGCTGCACTTCAGGACTCCTGTGAGCTCCTGACACATCACAGCTCCCCCCTTATTAGAAAAACCAGTGCTGATAGTTTAAAAAAAAATAAAAAAAATTGCTGGAGATCTCTGTAAATTCTGGATTGAAGGAGTCTGTCCTCCCTACTGCTTAATTCAAAACAAAGATTTTCTGCAAGAATTTCTACTGGGTATAAATACAAGGACCGGCGTGCTGATAAACGCAGGGACCTTCAGCAGGAAAAACAAAGCTCATGTCCCCAAAACACAACCACTCCTGGATGATATTAACTGGGAAGCTTGAGGAGAAGGGACGCTGCAGCATGCTGTCTCCATCAGGAAAAGATCAGTACGACTGAAGCTGCGCTGTGATGGGGGGTGAGCCAAGGGTGATGCCAGCACTTGCTGGGACTTCACTGTCCCATAGGGGCTGACCTGTGAGGGCAGAGCTGGCTGCAGGCCACTGGCTCCTCTGACAACTCCAGGGACGAGCCAGGAGCCACCCAAGGAGCCTGGGTTAGAGCAGCTGAGCAATGGGGACAGAGACAGAGAGGATGGGAGAGACAAGGTTACATCCTTTGGTATTCAGACACCTGTCCTGCTGAGCATCCTGTGTGCTCAGAAAGCACCGAGGGCTGCCCTGCCTGCCCAGGGATGTTAATGACCTTCAGCTGTGGCTGGGCTGCCCCTTCACTAATTGCCCTCAGGTGGGGGCACAGCCTTTCTCCAGGTGCTCCTCCTTAGGCTGATCAGGAGCCCCTCACAGGGGCACGGCCAACAGCAGCTCCTGGGCTTTGTTTTGGATGTCCTGAGGGTGCCCTGCAGCTCACAAAGGCACAGCTAACAGCAAGTTTGGGCTTTGTTTTGCTGCTGTCTGGATGTCCTTGGGGTCCCAGCACTGGGTGAGCTGTATCATCCCTGCCTGCTCTGCCCTGCTTGCACCTCAGCTGCCTTTGCTTCTTGGATTGGGCCTTAGAGGCACTGCCTGTGGTCTTTGTTTGCAAATTATCTGGCTCAGAAAAGGACATTTTTGGGCTCAAACTCCCCCTGGGGTTGTGCAAAGTTGGTGCTTACAAAGTGCCAGCTTACTGTGAGTATCCAGCAAGCTCTGGATGTGGGGAAGAAAAGCTGTGCTGCTTTGGGAGAAAAGACAGGATGTGCTTACAGAGGACAGAGACTTTTGTGAGGTGCTTCCAGTTGAATTTTTCTCGTGCACCATGCTGAGAGTCAGGGGTCACCTCGTCTTCCTGACCACCAGGGATTTTTCCTGCTGGAAGGACAGGACATTCACCAGGGAGCTGCTCTCCATGGGGCAGGTGAGTGGTTCCTGCACCTGCTGCTCTTTAAAGCACTCCTGTCTCTTAAGGTTCCAGCACTTTGCAGATAGCTGTTATCTCTGGAGGATCTCCCTGTGCCCACGGAGTGGCATCTGCAATAGCTGTTATCTCACAGTCCTTCTCCCACGTTTGCCAGAGGGGAGAGCTCCGTGTGGGCTATGCATTAGGGTTTTGGAAAGCTTCTCTGCTCGCTGGCACCGAGGGCTCAGCTGAGCAGGAGAAATTCTTTGGGTGTTATGAGTGTGCAGGGTTGTGCACTGCTTTTCTGGAGGCAGCTCTAAAGCTGCAAGAATGCTCTGTGCTGGGCTATTTGTTGTGAGAAGATGTGTTGCTCTGTTTTTCTGGGCGGTAATACATTTTTCTTTTCTTTCTTTCTTGTAACCAAAGCAATTCCTGGTTTTGGAAAAGGCTGCACCTCAATGCTGCAATGGGCAGAACATTGTAAGGTTTTTTTAAGTTTGAAACTCACTGGTGGTCACTAAGTGTTAATAAACTAAAAAAAAAGAATAAAAAAATCACCAAACCATATTGCTTGAGACATCAGTGTCTCTTTTAAGTGTGGAGAGGGAGGGAATGCTCAGCCTCTCTGATGTGCAGCTTTGTGCCATGCCTGGTGTTTCCCTCACTGGTGAGTCAGGGATGATACTATGGGTTAATTCCTCTTTGCCCTGGGGAAGTTGCAGAAGCAAATGTGGTGACTGAAGGCCAGGCTGTACTTTGCTGTTGGAATGGCCTCCATACACAGTTCTTCAAGTGGCAGGGTGGGGCTGGAGGGAGGTGGGCAGGAGGGTTTGGAGCTGGGGGATGCCCACAGCTGGTGCTGCCTGTGACTGTGGTGGATGAAATAAAAGGCAGGAGATGTTGGTCCTGTTATTCCTTTCACAACCCTCCCTGCTCCCCAGACTGGTCTTGGCTCCAGCAAGGACACTCAGCTCAGGGGATACCTTTTCATCCATTTTCCTCCTCACAGAAGCACTGGGGGAGCTTATCCAGAGGTATATCTATGGTTTGTGTGGTGCAGAGCTCCAGCCAGGTCTCTTGGGACACAAGGCTCTGTCTCCAGGCTTCATGGCTGTCCCTGTGCTTCGATAGGATTGTATCACCCCGTACCTGAGGACACCACAGCCCTGTTCTGTCTCCCTCACACACCACCTTCCTCCCCACTGAAAATCCCAGCAAAGGTCAGCTTTATGTGTTTCTTGGCAAACCCACACCACAACTGGATGGACTGGTTTGAAAATGCCTGGTGGCAGCTGTGGCCTCGTGCAAGCTTGTTTGAGGACAGCCTCTCCCAGGGAATGAGTCACTGCCCTGGCCAGCCTGGCTGTGCACTGTTAGGTGTCCATCCCGCTATCCACCCAGCTGGCACAGCCTGGATTCAGCCATTGTCATCCTGCCATGGCCAGTGGCGCCTCTGGGTGAAGTTGGTGGTGTTACCTTGGAGGAATTTGAGGGAATCTAGAAATTATTTTGGCTGCTCCTTCCTCTACCCTTCCATCTGTGGCACAGGGGGACCAGGCTCTAGCTTCTGAGTCACACCAGCAGCCAGGATGGCAAGATAAAGGCTTATCCATTAAAAAAACATCATCCTTGACTCCTGCGGACCCAGAGCTGCACTCATCAGTCCTTGTTTGAGCGATTAAGGATTGTGCCATTAGTCTGCTGCTTAATGAATATTGAAATGCTGCCTGGAAATGAAAAGGCATCTCTTTTTCTGCGGCACAAACAAAGCAGGGATGTTTTCCACTTAGAGGGATGGTCCCTAAGTGTTGGGTGTCACCCCTCCGGAGCTGCAGCGACGCCCTCATCTTTGAGCTGAAGGGAGAAGTGGGAATCTTGTGGCTGGTAATAGCCAGGCCATTATTTTAAGGATACAAATGTTTAATGTACAATAACGAGTCACATAATGAATGTCCAAATGAGTGATGTTTTCTTCAGTTTTACATTCCCAGAGGCGCAGAAAGTATTGGTCACTTTGACATGGGAGGCAGTCAGGCAATTACATTGGTGTGCTCTGAAAAGAGGGGGTTTTATTTCATAACAAAAAAATTGAGGAAAGGCCCAGAACACCCTGTGCTTCCTGGTCACTGCTTTGAATTCAGTTTGCCTCTGCTCCAGGTTAAAAAGGGATGTGGGTTTTGGGGCTGTCAAGCTAGTGCTGGGTTTTTGGAAGTGAGGAGCAGGGAAGGAGAGCAGGAAGGCATCTCTAAATGGTTTCTTCTTTCCATAGAAAGACAAATGAGAATTAATGAGGCCTGGCTACCCTTTGTAGCAAGGGATGGTGGTGAGTGCCACCAGCCAGGAGCAAAGCTGGGCTTGCTCTGGGTGGGACATGTGCTCTGGCTTCCCATGTGCTTGTGGATGTGCAGGGTTGGGTGCTGGTCTGCTCTGACCCCACTGCCGTGTTACCAAAACTCTGTGGCTTCAAGGGGTTTGCCCAGAAGCTTTCAGTACCCTCTTTTTTTTTTTTTTTTTTAAAGCTTTTTCATAAGTGAGCTAATGAGAGACGTTTTACAAAATATTTTGAGACTTAAGACTCATTTTCTTCCCTTAGTGAAATTGTGGGGAAAGCAGTACCTTTGTCATTTTAGCTGGGCAGCACTACCTAAATATTCGTCATGGTTCAGAAAACAATGAAACCTGGGCAACTTCAGTGATGCTGGAAAATCAGTCTCATTCATTCCGTGTGTAGGGGAGGTCTCAAATGTTGCCTTAGAAAGCAAAGTTGTAGTGTTCAGGAAAAAAAAACCAACCCAAAACCAAACCTCCAGGTTTTGTCTATTTTACTGAAGGCTAAAATGACTTCTTATGTATATTTTATAAGAATATTTGTTTTTTGTTTAGCCCAGCATTAAGGATACTTTTTTTTTTTTTCTTAATAAGCTCATGCCAGAACTCCTGTAACCGTAGCCTGAAGGATGTGTTTTGTGAAGATGAAAAATGAACATATTATTTACCTATCAATAGCAGGCCAGGCTGATCAATGCTGACCAGCACTGCCCCACCGTGCCGGCAGGAGGGCTGCCCTGTCGGAGCAGTGCTGGGACTTTATCTCTAACATGGAGCTTTCAACCACTGGGCCGACAAAATGCCTCTCTGACAGCCAAGCCATTAATTACCATCATCTGAGCCTAATTCATTCATCCCTTTCCCTCTCATGCAGAGGGACAGGGAGGGCCGAGGGCACTTGGGGAAACATAGGCATGATTCCATATTCGTTATGCGGCGAGCGCTGCCTGCGACTTTGTTGGTTGCAGTGGCTTTAATTGAATTGGCTTGCCAATAAAGCTGTTGTCATTCAGTAAGTGAATTTGTTGTACTACTCGCACCACAGCTGCTGCATACAACCAGGCGTTTCCTGAAGGCAAGCCAACCTTGTGCTACCGTGGCTGGAGGGTTGTGGTTTGTTTTTTTTTGGTTTTTTTTTGCCTTCCCCCCCCAAGACTCATCCATAGCGCGCTGTAAAATATCCTGTAGGTGTTGTTCCCCACCTGGGAGCAACAGGGTGGCATCACCTGCCTGAGCCCCTCTTGCAGGGCTGTGTCCCAACCCCAAAAAAGGGTGGCTGTCAGTGGGGTGCTGGTTATCCATCGGGGGCTGGCTAGTCAGACCATGTGCTTTTCCAATTAGCGGGCTCTGACCTCCGTTACCCTGGGCTGGTGCTGAGAGAGCATCATTGTTCCTTGCAGGAAAAGTAAATACAGAATGTGACAGACAATATATTTTGTTAGTCAGGAGCTTAGAGTCCCATTAAGAAGTCTGGCAATATTGATAAAATAAAGCAACATTAGGAGAGGCATTTATTATGGGCTATGTAGGCTGCTGGGCCAAAAAATACTCTAACTTTCTGCAGTTTATAAAACATTAGGGAAGGAGAGGGGGCGTACTGCTTGATTTATGGTGGCTGTAAGTGATACTGAGATGAAGTAAAACATCCAGAGGTCTGAGAAAGTTTTACTTTTGTGCTTTAATGCTTGGTGTGAGTGTGCACACAGAGGTGCACGAGGCGGCTCAGGGGTGGTTGAGGACCAGCACTCCCTGCACAAACACCTCATCCTTCTCACAGGGACTGAGATGCAACCCTGCATCTGAGCTATCTCTGCCCCTCCTTTCTGCTGGGTCAGAGCAAAACCCTGAACTTTTTCATCCCCCAAGAAGGGGGGAACAGATCTGGATCTGTTTCAAGATGTTGTGGTTGGGTCCCAACTCCAGTTGGGATGAACTACTCTTTCTTGGTGCTGTGCTGGGGGGATTGCCGCAAGAAAGAAGTTTTCTTCAGAGATTTTGTTGTTGTTTTAATAACAATCTCATAGAACTTCACATTGAAATCCAAATTAATTCCATCAGATTTATGCTTATTGTAGATTATTTTAACACATCCAAAATATGGGTAGGTCAGGTATTTCAAGCCCTCTGCTCAAACTGGATCATGCTCACTTATATGCAGGAGCTGAAACAATATTTTGAGTGTTGATCTCACTTGAGGTAAATCATAAATTTGAAGAGAGGAGCTGGATGTTAGATGGTAAAACTTAGTACATCAATACGTGTTTCTAGACAACCAATAAAGCACCTAAATTCTCCCCCGTACAGGCCCATGTTTGAGTTGTAACTCATGAAGAGAAGCCTAAAAATTTCTTGATAATAGTAGAACTTTGATTTCAGTGCTAGTGGAGGTTGCTGGTAATGGGGATCGTTGCCTTCAATGCTGGGAGCCCACTTTTGCAAATCCATGGAAATGGTTTTGTTAAAGGCTGTGGGCCTATTTCTAGCCCAGGAAAAGTCACTTTTCCTGGTGCACTGGGAATAAAAACACATCAAGGCTGAAGCTTGAGGACCTTCGAGTAGTTGGCCTGCCTCCTCTTGGTGAGGCACTAACTCTAGGAGTAGAAATATGCTAGGAAATGTCCCACTGAGGCCTGTAAGACCATGGCCTTCTTCCCCCTCACTGCTTCTTAGGGTTTTTCCTAGAAATCAAGATGCTGACCTACAACTCTAGGAAATAACTATGTGGTCAACTGAGAACCATCAGCCATAACATCTTGTATTAGGCAACACATCTGGAGTCATCAGGGGGTGAGGGTGTATCAGAGGGTAAAGCCTGGGGTTTTAGGGCTGGAATGCATAGCAGCCACCCCTCCTGATGATTTAGGGTGATGCTGGGTTCCAGAAGGTCTGTCTGGCAAATTTTCCTGCTGCACCAAACCTTGTGAATTTGAGTGTTTTTAGCATGGGACAACCCCTTGGGTTGGAGCACCGCTCTGCTGGAGCTTCAGGTCACTGGGGGCCAGGAGCGTGGGGAAATCTTAATGGTGAACCTAAACCTGTGGTTTGGGTTACTCTAAGTAACCCAATTTGCTGTGCACACTCCCCTTGGAGCAGTAACGCTCCCTAAGTGGCTGTGTCAGTCAATTATAGACTTAGGGTGGCCAGCAATGTCTTCTCCTATCATCTCTTCCCACCACTCCCCAAGCCTCTGCCAGAGAGGACAAGCCCAGTGGCAGCAAGCACACGTCAATCTCAGGATGTCGTGGCAAGGAGCCAAGACAAAAGTTCTGGATAACTTCATCTTGTCTTTTTCTTTCCTTGGGTATTATATTAATGTCTGTGGAATGCAACTGCACTACCATAAGAAAAAAACAAAAAAAAAAACCCCAAAAAACAAAACAACAACAACAAAAAAAAACCCCCAAAAAACCACCACCACCCAAAAAATCCCACAAAAAAACCCCAACAAACAAACAAAAAACCCCCCACAAAACAAAACAACCCCAAAAAAACAAAAACCAAGCTGCCAAGGGCTTTTGTATGTCTGTATCCCCCATGCTATTAGAAATAACTTTTCATTAGTAAGAGCCATGTAGTTCTCAATTTGTAGCTAATCATAGGCTCCTCTTTATTAGAAGGTTTATATTTTTCTCAATTCTTCCGTGCCCACCACATTCACAATATAAGCAAATTGTGCAGGCATGCTGGTCTTTCTTTAGAATGAGATTTCTGTACAGAAAACACAAAGCCTAATTTTTCAGAGATTGAGTTAATGATTGGGAGAGCAATGACTTGGAGGACTTGAGTGAAAGGGAACTGCTCACTGAAACCAGACCCTAGAAGTGCCATAAATTTAGGTTTGTAGCAGGCCAATGCTAATTTTTCTTCCTCTATGCCAGGGGCTGATTTTGCCTTTAAACCTAGTAGGGTTGAGAAAGAAAAAAGTCCATCTGGAAGAATCATGGGAAGGAAAGAGGAATTTGGTGAATGTTCAGATCACAAAACCAGGTTATAACTATCTGAATGGTTCTCACTGATGTAACTTTCACAGAATTTTGGAATGGTTTGCATTGGAAAGGACCTTAAAGACCATCTTGTTCCAACCTCCCTGACATTCAGCTCTTTGTCAACACAATCTTGAAAACTTCACAAGCCAAGTTTGCTTTAAAGTAACCTATGCAAAAAAAGCACAGTCTGTGTGCGTGTAGGAGCTTTGGAGCAGGGGAAAAAAACCCAGGGAATTCCTTTAAGGCTCATGAACACCCAGTCTGTAAAAATTAACTCGTGTCTCGCCCAGCTCGTGATACAGGGAGCTGGTGGGACGTGCCTCCTGTTGCCAACCAGTCTTCGTGTCTCTGCGAGCCACAGGAGGGCCTGGATCCTCTACACCCAGCCCTTTGCTGGCTGTCGAAGGTGTAATTAACTGTGTGGGTGGCAAAATGGCCCAGGGCTCCCCGTTTGCATTTTGTGCAACTGGAACGTACCCTCCTTGTTCGGGTAAGGTGGCAAATAAAACCCGAGCAGGGCAGCGGCGGGTGTTGGTGAGGAGTTTTGTAATAGCATGAGAATGGGTTTTATGACAGTGTATCACTTGCTGAGACTGCAGGGATGGTGCAAATCATGTGTTAGGAGAAGGCTTTTGTGCAGCTCCATGGCTTTTTTGGGAGGTTTATGGCTTGCCGAGCAATGGCTTGCTGTGTGAAAGTCGGGCGGCGCGAGGCTTGGCAGGGCTGCGCTGGCAGCGCTGCCCAGTGTCGCAATGCATGCAGAGGTACCCGCAGCTGGAGTTATGGAGCAAGATCCCAGCCCTGCCTGCACGGCCTGGGCTTCCCCAGGGCTGCTCCCTGACCCTGCCCCACGCTTTCTCTGCCTGTGTACTTCCCACCTCCTGCACCCAGACTTGCGCTCGCACACCAGCACCGAGTCAGGTGTGTGCGCCCTTGCCGTGCGCTAAATCACCCAACCTCTGTGCCTAGGATGAATTCCTGAGCCTTTTTTCTTACCTTGGGGTGCTGCTGTAAGAAGGTTTGGCTGTGTCAGGGGTCTTGAGTGTTGCAACTCTTGCTTGTGTTGCAAGGGAGAGCCAAGGGGCTCCCTGCTGCGCTCCCAAGGAGCTGGGATTAGGCCTTCCCTGAGCTGGCTGTGTGACCCAAAATGCAGCCTCAGCTTTAGTGGTCCAAAGCTTTGGCTCTGAAGGGTAAAGCTGAAAGCCAGGTACAGGTGGGAGGGGATCAGCTGAGACTGAGGCTCTACTCCCTGATAGGTTCGTGTTCTTTTGCAGCACCTCCATTGATTTGGTGATTTCAAGGCTCTCTGTGCAAAGTTTTATCTACTTTGCATGGATTGTCTCTGCTCTTGGGTACTTTTTGAATGAGAGCTCTGGAGCAATTTAGATACTTTGGTATTTTAGAATGCTTTACACCTCAAGGGCAGCTCCCCTCTTTCCTGGGCAGTGCAAGGAGCCTCTCCCTGTTTGTCAGCAGTCAGAAATTATCAGAGGCTGCTTGTGCACGGTAGAAGACATTGTTTGAGTTCCACAGCAGAGACCTGGGAGGACATCTGGCATTCAGCCCACTGGTAATCTGAGCTTGATGTCCCCACAGCTCAGTTTGGGACAACCCCTTTTGGAGTGGGTGTTTGCCTTTCTCCAAGAGGTCTTTTTGAGTGGACTGGAAGGTCTGATGGGAGCCTTCTCATAGCTGTGCCTTGTGGCAGTAGCTCTCTGTTTCTATTTGTATGAAGATTGTACACTGAGGTAAAAAACTCCACAATGCTGAGGAAAATCTTTCTGTTGGCTTTACTGGGTGTTGCTCCACCTCTGCAATGAAATCAGAAGTCAGAACCTGCAAAAATGTGCAGGTGAGATGCAGAAAGTCTTAAATTAGCTCTAAACAAAAATGGAGGGGAGAAAATAACAGCCCCAAACCAAATAAAATGTGACACCGGTGCCATTCTGAAACCTTCTGTTCTGTTTATTTCAAAGTACTGTTTAAATGGTGTTTCAGTATTACTGGACTTTTCATAGAGACAACGGTTCATCTGAACAATTAATTTCCAGGTGATCCACTTTAATTTGTTTGTGCACACCAGGAAGGGAGCACATCCACTTTAAAGTGGCTGGCCTAAGAGAAATTCACAGTGATGAGAAATTCTTTGGAGCTGAGGGTAAGACAGATCACTATGCTTTACTGCAAACCTGTGCACGAGCTGGACATTGCCTTTCCTAGTCCAGCTCTTCCCTGCAGCTGGAATCCCCAATATACAGTTTCTTGGCTAGGGCTAGGTTGGTGTGCAGTGGAAGTTACTGGAGTTGAGAGAGATGCTCTGGATTTATTGTGAAATGACCAAAATCCAGCCATAGGCCTGAGAGCATTCTTCAAGACACAGAAATTGCTGTTAAGCTCCTGCTGCTGTGGAGGAAAGCAGAGCATAAGAGGGGAGGAATGAGAATTGCTCCATGGTCCTCCCTGGAGTCTGAACATCCCAAATCTGATCGAGCTCCACTCACACTCGCCCGACTCCCTCGCATCCCTGCTGGGCTGAGCAAGTGCGGACAAACCCTGCCCGGAGCTGCTGCCAAGCTTCTCCAGCTCTTTCCACCAGTTTGCCCAAGTGCTCGGGCGATAAGATTCGTCCTGCCCTGTTTTTGCAAAGGGATTTGGTGATTGCAAAACATGTCACATTATTGACTGGAAGTTGTTACCATCTGTTTGGATGGTCTGGTACTAATGAGTGGGTAATCTCAATTGACTTTCTAGGGGACAGCTGTCCCCTCTCACTTTCTTCCTCACAATCACAGTCATCGTCCCTGCACTGGACACTAACTGGAATTCTTAGTTACGAGTGCTTCTTCTGGAAGTGCTTTCCACAAGAAATGGGGTAATAGGAGGAAAAGTGCCTTTCCAGCAGCTGTGTTGTATTTATGTGCAGAAAGGATCTGGGGTTTTCAGTGATTTTGTACAAGTCTTAAACACTCTCTAAAGAGAGAATCAAAGGACATGAGCTATAGTAGATGAAGTAAGAGGAAAAAAAAACCACGCTGCTATCCCTTTGGCTTATTTCCTAACCCTCCCACCAGTCAATAGGTGCCTGCTCCGAAGTGTCCTGTCTTGTAAATGCATGCCCAGAAAATGCAGCTCAAAAAAAAAAAAGTAGCCTAGTGCATATTCAGAGTTGGGATCAGGTGGAAGTGTTCATGGTTCTCACTGGTTTGATGATATTTGAAATGTTATTCAAAATCATGCAAAGTTGGGTTCTGCTCTTGGAGCCATGGAGGTGGGGAGATTGGTGCTGCAGGGGATGTTCCCATGGAAGAGAGAGTGCTGGAAATTACGTGGGATAGTAAATGCAGCTCAGATATAGCCTGAGAAGTATCATGGTCTTCTACCTCAGAAGTGACCTTTCACTGCTGATTTAATACCCCTTGTCCTGCTTTTCCACTCTGGTCCCTGTCTGTCTGTTCACGGGGTCATCACGACCCCATGCAAGCCCTCAGTTTTGGTGGAGATGTCTCCTGCTCACATGGAGGTCTCTTCTCCCCATATGGAGGTGTCCAAAGGACATGTTTTGTGAAAGCCAAGGCACACTCTGAGTGCAGAGGTTACTAAAGCTTGTTTAAAGTGAAGCACGTGCTATGCCATGGTAGAGTAGAGCATCCCTGGAGACCTCAACTTCTAAGAGTGGGTTTGGGGTCAGCTCCTTTTGTATCATGTCTCCTGTCTGAGGCCTTGAGTAGTCTGGCTTGGACTTCCTTACTGGTGAGTCACCCACGATTGCAGGTGGTTATTCACCGTGTGTGCGGTTCCTCCTATCTCCCTCCTTATCTCAGCTGTCTGCACTGACTTCAGGCTGCTCTTAAATCTGTGAAGAGCTGTGGTAGTGATGTGGTGTGAGCTTGGTTTGAGCTCAAGTCAGCAAGGAGCAATGCCTCAGCCTGTTGGAAACTACTCGAGGTAGCTGGATATGGGTGCGTGCAATGGGCTTTCGTTACTTAACTGCAAAATACAGCTTTAAATGCAGTAGTACCTGTTTAAAGACTTGCTGAGGGGAAAAAGAAATTGAAAGCATTCTTTTGTTCAGTTGTGGAGCAGACTGGGGAGTTTTGAGGCCAAAGAGGAAGGGAGGCTTCACGCTCATGATGGACCACATGCTTTATTAGCACACTGGCCCGATCCATCA
Organism: Phylloscopus collybita; assembly: GCA_027886175.1. Classification (NCBI taxonomy): domain Eukaryota; kingdom Metazoa; phylum Chordata; class Aves; order Passeriformes; family Phylloscopidae; genus Phylloscopus; species Phylloscopus collybita. Next base: position 23,014,127 of record JAJNNQ010000013.1, on the reverse strand, counting down.
GGAGCCCTGCAGAAGCGCCTGCCTTGGCCACAGATGTGAGCGTGGAGCAGCAGCACTGAATCACCTGTCATTCCCACACGGCTGGGGTGAAAGGGGAAGATATTTACATAAATTATTGGAGAGCAGTAAATATTATTTCATGATATCACATCAAGATTAACTTAATCAAACCTGATATTAAGAGGAGGGATGATTTGCTTTTAGCCGAAGATACAATTAAAGAAGGTGCTTGAGGGTAAAGGAGAGTGCCTACTTAGGAAGATGTTTATCACACAATGGGTGATAATGGGTTGGGAAGCTTATAACCGAGATCTTAACTCCTTTGTGGATTTTGTAGCTACAACTCTCCTAATTTTAGCAGCTGTTGCAGTCTCAGGAAGGACAGCATGAATGAAATGTAGTTGTGGGGCTTTCTTGTGGGCTTTGGCTGGAAGGGAGAGATATCTTAATATTTTAAATGCTTATTTCTCATTTCAAAGGTTTCTGGAAGATTGTCTTGGCAAATATCATCCAAAGTAAAGGCAAAACATTTAACTCTTCCCAGCTGGATTGGGAATTTGCCTGGCCTCAGCTATGCTGTGGGTCAAGGCTGTGCTTTTTGTTGCCCGAAGTCTGTAGAGTGTTAAAGACATTGCAACCTCCCCTTCTCACTGCTGCTTTTCTCTTGGTGAGTAGATCCATGTCTGCTGAATAAAGCAGTGGAATTACAGAATATCCTGAGCTGGAATGTCATTTGTTTGCTAGGGGTATGTTCGTCTTCTAGAACCTTGGAAGCCGATGCCTTGAGTTTCCCAATGTATCCATAGCATATGAATCATGTGGTTCCAGTGGTTTAAGTGGAAGCTCAGTGTTGTATTAGTTGTCTGAGAGAACAGATCCCACGCGAGTTTATTGCCTCCAGAGCAGGCTGCAAGGGGATTACTCTTATACAACTTCTTAAATAATTTTTTGCGTACTTTTTACAGAAAAGCCAAAGCTGACCCATTTGGGCAGCTCCTGAGTGGATCCCTACTCCCTTTCTTTTTGAGGAAGGCTGAGATTTTCCTCACCCTCAGATTTTTTAATCAAAACCCAAATTATCGGTTGAGGGGGGTGGGAGCTTAAAATGGGAAATCTTGGACAAGCCTGAACCGCGTCTCCTCTTTGTGTGGAGTGCATCGTCCTCGGTTCCAGACAGCGCCAGCACCAGCTGGGGGAGCTGGGAAAGGTTCAAGACATGCTCAGCGCATTCCAGGATTAGGCCCATTGTTTAAGTAATAACACTCAATCTCACAAGCCCGTCTTCATTTTTGTTTTCCATCCAGTCTTTCCACATGAAAGGTGTAAGGGCTTCATTTTTTCCTTAGCTCTTTCCCTGTCCTTGCGTTCCAGTGTTTTCATAACCCACTGTGCAGGGTTATGTGGCTCCTCTCCCTGAGGTCTCTGGTGACAGAGAGCAGAATTTGGCCCAGGGTAGTAGTAAGCTACTAAAAAACCCTCAAAAAACTGCATCTTAATTATTTTATGTTTATTTAGTTCAAGTGATGCATAGCACTGGTTCTTCAGCAGCCACCTGTGGGATGCTCAGGCCTTGTCAATACATCTATCCCTGCTTTCAATGCCTGAGTAATACAAGCATCTGCTGCCACTCGACAAGTGATGCTCTACTGACCATTTCTAACAACTCCCACCTGTTCATGTTTGCAAAAGCAAGTTTGAAATGCCTGGCCGTGGGAAGAACAGCCCTAGCACTGCTTTGTAAGCACAGCTTTTCCCTCCCTGGCTTCTGCAGGAAGATGTGGATCACTGATTTCAGAGAATTGTAGAGTGATTTGGGTTGGATGGGGCTTTAAAGATCTAGTTCAATCCCCCTGTTCATTGAGGACAATACCTTCTTTTAAGGGCTGGTCACCTCAGATATTACACATTTCAGCCTGACTTTGCCAGGCCCAAAAGCCGCAGGATTTAATTTTTAAAAATAACGATAGGTACTTGCATCCTTTTCCCAGTCTTAAATGTGAAGGTGTTTGTAAGTAGAACTGTTGCATCTTCCTGTAATGATACTCAAGCTGCAATGCAGCTTTGATAATGAGGAGATGGTGGTGAAACTAAGGTTTGTTGTGTCCTTCCCAAGTCAGGGGCTGGACTGCACTTTCCCCTGAGGACAGGTCTGGAGCTTTCAGAGGGGCTGGACCCTTGTTTTTGGGAGGTCCTTCTCTGACAAACCCTGAGCACCTGCCTTGGTGGTTGGATGTCCTTGCTCTGTCTGGCAAGCTATTCAGGCTTGTCACTGGTGCTTTCCTTCTACATTAACACTGGTTTTTTATTTCTGGATCAGCCTTTACTCCCATAATTTTCTGATTTGGTGCTGTATGTTCTCTGTTCTCAGCAAGTAAACTTGTTGCAGAAAGGAAGTTTTCCATGTGTTGGTGCATCTTTCCTACTGCGGGAGACCTTTTCTGTCTCAGCTATGTGAATTCTGCCCAAAACTGCAGCTCCTGGAAATGCCCCTTTCTGCCAGGTAGCTGAAGGGGAAGTGGGCTAACAGCCACATTTTCCCAAGCTGAATTTTGTTCTCTCTAGCATTTGGCCGTACTTGCTTTGCTGGGAAAACTTCTCATTGGGAGGGAGAGGTGGGATTTGGGCTCAGCCTGTGTTGAAGGAGAAGCTGGTGAACTAAGTGGCTTGATCACAGCATTGGAGATTGAATTAATTATTATAAACCCTGATAGTCTTGCTTAGATTATATTCTCTTTTCATCAGGAATAGCCTTAGCAGTACCTTTAGCTGTGGTCAAAACCTGATTTGTCATGGAAGCAAGAAATGGGGCAGTCACTTTTTTCCTTTGCATCTCAGCTTTTAGGCCCAGGAGCATCTGAATAACTATTTTAAGGAAAAGAATTTTGGTGAAACACAGGTAAGACCTTAGAGACTTTAATTGCTCCTGTGGGAAGTCAGCCCAGGTTAACTAAAACCTGGGACTGTGGGTGCAGGGCCCTGGGGAGCCAGGGAGGGAACACCTCCTCTGGGGATGGCTGAGGAAGCAGATACAGGAATGAAATTAAATGGGTGTTGCTGGTGCAATATTACTCAATATTCCTGCTTTGGAATCACAGTGAGAAGCATTTCGTGGAGCCTTCAGCCAGTGAGATAAATGTGGGCATGGCAAGGTCTAACCTGGGGAAAAGTTAAGCGGTGCAGATTGAAGCACCTTGTCTCTGCTCAGCTCAGCCCACTTTACCTGCGGGTGAGGCTTTTGTTCAAGACTTGGTCTTAATTCTTGGCTCTGGTTAAAGCTTTGTGGCATCTGGAAGATTTAATCTGGAGTTTTAACCCAGAGATATAGCTCGATCCATGAGAGGATTGTGCAGACAAACTCATTAATGTTTGCGGAATACTTAGGAGCCACTTAAGCATATCAATAAGTTTAGAGTGTTATTACTGCATGGACTTTGATTAAATCCCATTGTGTCAGATCTCCTCCTAAACATTTTCATCAAAAGCCTGTGCTTTTTTAAGAGTGTTTTATTTTTGATTGTTTTTCTAAAAAAAAAAAGTTTTGTTTGTTTAATGTTGATTCTGCAAACTTGGAATTGAAATCTGAGGCAGTCCTGGAGCTGCTTGAAAATGTTCAAAGCTTTTCCAGGCTGATTTATTTAATTGGTAATATTGTAGTGAATTGGAAGCTTGAGCTGTAGAGAGTTTTAACAAATCTTAATTCTGCCTGTCACAGCTCCGTAGGTCTCTGCACGTGCAGCCCTGGTGGGGTCAGATCCGGCCTCCTCCCTACAGGGATGTGGGAATGATCTGATGGGGTTTTTCAAGGCAAGAGTTGGGCAAGCCCACGTGGAAACACTTCTGTTCCTTCGGCTGTGACTGGGCTGAAACTGGGAAGTGCTTGCCCGATGCTCAGGACAGATGAACGTTGAGAATTTGATGTAATCCTAGACCTCAGGCATGAAACTCAGCTTGACCTTTCCTGTCGGGTGCTTTTGTGCAATTCTACTGGACATTTAGCAACGAGAAAGGAAGCGGAGGAAGGATATCGGTTCAACCATATGTCAGTGCTGGGATGTGAATGACAGGGAGAGGAAGGGCTGAGACGTGTGTGGAGGCACTGGGTAAAGTAAGAGCCTTTATGGAGGGGAACTGGGGGGCTCAGGGGATTGATGCTCTTGCTGGAGGTCACCAGTTCAAATCCAGCTGGTGGAAGTAGTGACCAAAAATTATAATTAATTAATGAACTTCTTTCTGTACCCACTGAGCATCCCTCTCCTGTGGTCCTCCCCAGCCTGATCACGGGTCATAAAACTTTTTGCCACAAGTGGTCCCTTTTGGCAGATTAATGAAGGGTTTAATGGCTCTGCTGGGGGTGGTAAGAGGTTTGTCTTGTCCCTAAAAGCCAGCTCTTAGGGAAGGTTATTCTGCCTTCAGAAAATGTGGATTTTGAGCTCCAAACTAGGAGCTGATCACTGACAGATCACAGGTAACAGACCAAAGCCAGTGCTGGGATGAAGATGGCATTGTCCCTGGTGCAGTCACAGGCAGTTCTCACCCTGTTTCTCAGAGAGATGCAGTTTTTCTCCCTGGGTTTTCTCAGCAAAAGCCAGGGCACAGAGCTGCTGCTGGTCTGAATGCCAGGGACTGAGCTGGAACACAGCAGCCTGTCCCAACATCTTCTGGCTGGGGAGGTGGACGTTAGGGTTTGAACAGATTTGCACTGCAGATTTATTTGTTTTCCTGCCAGAAACCAGAACCTCTGGCTCTGGGTTCATTTACTTCAGACTTGCATTAACTTTAGACTTTGATGGCTCTGGCATCGAGCTCACAAAATGCACCAACAGCGTGACATTAATTCTCTTTCAGCAGTGTAAGAAGCATGTCTGAAAATAGATGCCAATTTAAAAATAATATTTCAGGGCTTGCTCAGTGCCAAATCAGACCTTTGGCCATTTATAGTATCTGTCTTTCTGGCAGAGATTGGCTTTGGATGCTTCACATCAAGATCTGGTATTCAGTCAAGTAGGGCATAAGGAAATGTATTGATGGAAAGGATGCAAAAGAGGGGGAAAAAAAACCCCTCAAAGGTCCTCCAGACAACACTTCTCCCCCATCCCGCAAAGCAAGAGAGTGTTGGAGATGGTCTTGCAGGTCTTTGCCAGTGAATAGCTGCTGCCTCTTTAAAGGGAACTGCTTTTATTGAATAAAGCTAACACAAGAGTGTGAATGCTTGAAGTTTGTATGCAGAAATTTGTGAACCAGGAGCAGCTTGATTTGCAAGGAAAACCTTAAGTTTCAGTAATTGGTAACAGGACTTGGTTATAACTTCAAGCCAATTTAGTAGCTGCCTGTGTTTTTTGGGAGGCTGGATGCAGAGTGAGACCCCTACAGCAGCTTTGTTTGTTTATTTACTTATTATTTGCAAGCGTTGCAGCTCCACCTGGCATTTCTCTGGCCTGAGAAATGAGCTGGGTGCATTGATCTCCTCTCCCTGCACTCATTTTTAGGCAGGTGGACAGATCCACTTGCATGGATCACCCAGTGCAAGCAGATCCCAGAATGCTCGGGGTCTCCAAAGTGACATCCCTTTCTTAGCACATGAAAAGATGTCCTTGAACATTTTGTTTCCAAAAGCACTTTTTAAAAAAGAATTTAACTTAGTGCCGCACAAGATACTTTATATTATTGTTGTGCTGAACAATAACAACAGCATGAAATGGTTTTTGAAAGGTTTCAGGCAGGATCTCTGGACAAAAGGGTGGATTAGGGTAAAAGGCCACTTGCAAGTGTTAATTTTTGTTATGTGAGGGTGCGGAGTTGTTATTGGCCCTGCTGGGGAGAAGGGAAACTGAGGAACACAGCAGTGAAGTGATGAATCCAAAATCTTGAGCTGCTGCCAAAAAATGAGACTGAGGTTTTTTTTGATAACCGGCCTCAGTCTGGGAAACCAACCTGCATAGGAACTACACATGAATACCAACCTCTGCAAGCAAAACCTGCACTTCTGCGAAATTAAATCAGGGTGGCTGGTGGATGGGGTGTTGATGTGTGTGAAACCCCATGCAAAGCATCCCTTCCCCAGCTTGGGAAGACTCCCAAAGCAGCTACAGGGTGGGCTGCACCCTGGGAAGGCGCCTGGGGCTGTGGTCAGCCCCAGTGTGGGATGGGAGCAGAAGAGAGCAGGACTCAGCAGTTCCTTTTTCTTAGCATGGGGCCACAACCGAGATGAGCCAGGCACTCTCCCTTCCCAAATTTTCTTTCTAAATTCAGGTTGGAGTCATGTGGGAAATTTTTTTGATTTTATTTTTTTTTTGAACCGCCAGCAGAAGTAGGGGATATAGTGTAAATAATAGTGATTTATGGATTTTCTTGGAGCTGTTTGCCCAAGAAAGGGAAAGCTGGATCATGTGGGTCATTGGTCTGGGTGCAAGGAGCTGGTTTGTTGTTAAAAGCAGTATTGATCTGTGAAGAGGGAACTTTCAGGTGCTGTCTGTCCAAGACAGTTTCATTCTGAATCAAATTCTACCAAAACTGTGAAGTTCTGAGCTCACAACTATGGGAACTTGTGTGCCTCTTATTCCAGGAGATTCTCACTCAGGCATGCTGACTGAAATTTGGGGATTTTAAGGAAAACCCTTTTAACCTGATGCTCCTTCTGTAATTTGTGCAGAGGTGGCTTCATCCAATAAAATCATCAGGAGGAATGCTTTGGGATCTGATTGCATCCTCCCTCCTTCCCCTGCAGCTAGTGTGGGCAGATTTTGGGGGGGGAATGGGGAGCAAATGTAGTGGTGTGGGGGTTTGTTTGTCAGGAAGCATCTTCAGTGTTCCAAATATCTCCACTCTGCTCTTCCTGGGGTTTTGGGGTGGCCCTGGGCATGGATTTGTCCATAGGAGCTCCCCAGTGTGGGATGCTCAGGCACCCTGGGTGATGCTGTTTGTGAGATGTGGGTGTTTCTGAGACATCCCATGAGTGGAAGCTTCCCCTGAGTGCCTCTTGGCTTGGGACAATCCATGTCTGAGGCCACCAGCTTGCCCCTGCCTGGGGAAGATGTGAACAAAGAGGTGCTGAAAGATCTCCTTAGCAGGAGAACAACATTCTTACGGACCCTTTTTGTGCTTGGAAACATCCTAGGAATTAGGAACAGGCTTTTCAGGAGGTGGAATAATGCCCTAATTCTTGTGGCAAACCAAGTGGACCTAAATTAAAAAACCAAACCAAAACAACAACCCACAAAACCCCCTCAAACAAAACAACTAAAACAACCTACCAAAAAAACCCACCTCTACCTCACTGGCAGAAAGGTCCTCATTGTTCTTTCTCTCACCTGAAGTTTTTTGAGGTCCATTTTGAAGCTAAAAAGCCAATTTTGGGGATGCTGCCACAAAGCTCCTATTTTTTCCTGCACATTTGGATATCCCCTGGTATTTTCCTCTTAATTTCACTGCTGCATTTACCCCTTCCAAAGGCAGGTATATGGTGGCAGAGAATTTGGGTTTGGAGCCCCCCTCCAAAATCCTGTGCCAAGGCACGTCCTGCAGGAAGGGTGGCCCTGAGCTCACCCACTCCAGTCCTGGGAGGAGGACTGTGGAAGCAGGAGCAGATAACTACACTTATTCCCTATCCTCAGTAGCACCTTGATGTCAGTGAGATTGTGGGGGGTATTGGGCTGCTTCAGAGATTGGAGGTGGGACCTCTGGGTCTGAATCTCTGACTGTGTTTTTTTATTTATATATACACACCAAACCCCCCCCCTATTAAGTCTTCTAAAAAACACCTATTTATAAGATGACCAAGCCCTGTGTGTTTAGTGACCTTTGAAAAGAATTTTTTTTTTTTTTGGTTGAAACCCAGCCCCTGGGTTCATCTGTCTCAGAGTTTCACTTCTACCTCCTCTCTCTCATTTCCCCTTTACCTCCCCACTTAGTACTTTTCCTGGCTACCCCAGTTGGGGTCTATCTGGATTAATGCCAGCCTGATGGACAGCTTGGAAGTGTTCACTTTTGAGGGCACTGCAGAGGAGCTCACCCTTTACAACTCTCCCCCTGGCAAGGTGAAACCCAACAGACAAAGGGATCAAAGTATTTATACAAATATTGGTGCTAGCCATGCAAAGCAATTTAAATTTACATACCGTACTTGAGAAAAAAAAAATTATTGTTGTTTGTTTTGGGGTGTTGCAAGAAGCCTGGGATGTTTTCACAGTTGGACATTTTTATTTTACAAACTTTTTTTGCAAAAAAAAATTGTGTTTTTGATAGGATGAAAATATGTTATTATGGAACAAAATGGAAATCCAAAGCACTGTATGCTTTGCTTCCTAGGTGAAATTCACCAGGAAGGCCTTTTTTTTTTATTTTTCCATTTCTTGTAGAAATTAGTTTGGCATCTTCATTGAAACTGGCTCACCTATTAACTCAACACAGATTTTTCAGAAGTTTGTTTTTTATGAGTAAAAATATTTATCATGGGGGGTTGTATGTGTAAAATAGGAATTGTTATTTTACTTTTAATGCATTTGCATAAGGAAATATAATGCAGAAATGTCTGGGAGAAAAAAAAAAGCCTTCTGGTTTTAATCACTGTATGTCTCATTGTGATATATGACTGTAGAAATTGGTAAAAAGAAAAACAAACAACAAAACCTGTTTAATAGTATCTTCTTGTATTTTTTTTCTATAGTGTAAATGGTATGTTTGTTATAATGTATTGCATAAAGATGAGTTAAAGCAAAAAGCTCACATCAGCAGCCCAAAACCTCCGAGCAACGCATCAAACCAAAGCCAGCATCCAAACAAAATTAGAGGGGGGAAAAAAACCACATGGGAAGGTAAACCCTATAGCAGGGAGGAAAAACAAAAGTGATTAGTTAAAGTCCTGCCTCACCACTGTTTGCCTTGCAAAGAGGGAGGCTGATTTAAAGGGGGGGGGGGAAGGGTGGATTAATGTGAACTTTAATACTGAAGCAGTGTGTGTTTACTGCTGGTGACCACAAGACATAAATCTTGCGAGCACAATGTACAATGTGAGGCAGCCCCCAGGTTTTTTTTTTTTTCTCCCTCCTTTTTTTTTTTTTTTTTTTTTTTCTCTTCCAGCCTCAATTTGTGTGCAAGTGTGTGTTAAGTGCCGTTGAAAAATAGTGACCTTTAATAAAGGATCGTATCCTGAGACTATTTTCCCAGACACACAGTGACCTTTCAAACCAGACTGGGGTGAGGGGGTGTGGGGTTTGGACTTTGAACCGGCCAGTTCCCGCTGCGTGCCTCTGTTTGCCAGGCTACTTTTTATTGTGTGGCCGGGGAGCGCTGGCTATGCAAAGCAGGCTGAGCTGCCAGCCTCAACCTTTGCAAATCAATTTGTCTGCACCCGAGTGAAAGATGCTGCGACGGGGACAGACTGCGGCGCTTTGTGCCACCGGCGCTTGTGGCACTCCTGGAAAGGCACCCCCCACCACCCCAAAACATCACGTGCCTCTGTTTTTATTTCTTATCTCGTTATTTTTATTGCTTTATTTATAATTTTTTTTAAAAAAAACCCCTAACTTATTTTCTCCCCCTGCAATCCTGGAGGGGTTGCCATGGGGGGGGAAAAAAAGTGGGCTCCTCTCCCTGGACATCCCCCAAAAAGAACAGGGATGGCATTAGGAGACCTTTCCAACTTCCCATCCTGCTTGGAGAGGATAAACCCCAGCCCATCACGCGTGCAGCATCCTCTACATAAACGCAAACACTTCCGAAGGGTTAACGTTATTGATTTCTCTGGGCTCTCTCTGCATTAATCAGTACCTAAAAATGCCGGGAAAAGACAGAGAAACACAATTACTTCAGGTCCTCTGAATTTCAGCTTCTCCAGGTGGCCCCTCCCAAAGAAATGGCGATCCTGTGTTTTTTGTAAAGCTGGATCGATTCCTGCACAAGCAATTAATCACTCCATGCTCCTCAGGAGCTGGGGAGCAAAGGACAGGGGTCCCTCCAAGGGGAGCCCCCAGGACCCCACTGGGATGTCACTGGGGCACTCCTCCCTTCTGTCTTCGTCTCATTGAGCTGACCTGTGAAATTGATAGTTGGGCTTCTTTGGCATTTCTTGTGGGGGCTGTTGGTCATCAAATTCATCTTGTGCTTTGTTTCTGTGTGTGTTTTGTGAGCTTCCATTCTTAGAGCAGCTCCAAGGAGTCAGGTGTGCTCCCAAAAGTTTCATTCTCTTGAGCTCCGTGTTTTAGTCCTCCCCAGGTGCTTTCTGGTCATGGTTTGCCTTGTTGCCTTGTACCTCTAGAGTCACATACAGGCAGGCTGGCAAGGGTTGTCCTTGCTCAGTCTGGCTTTTGACATCAGGCCGTGGTTTATTTATTTATTTATTAATTGATTTAGAATATTTTATGCTAATTTTATTTTCATTTTTATTTCCCTTAGCATTTGGTTAACAACTCCTTGAGCTGGTGCTACAGCAAAAGGTCCAGGGCCATGAGTGTGTGGGGCAGGTCAGGATGAGGGGATGGAGCACATCATTCCCTCCACAACTCCAGCTCATATAGAAGCTCTTACTCCCTGGGGAAGATGGGGCAGCTCCATCCTTATCTGGATGGAGAAGCCATCTCATGCAGCTCTGGCAGGGCTGTGAGCACACCTCCTGGAGAGGGGAGAGGAACAGGGATCTGGATTACTTACTTATAGAAAGGCCATAAAAATGAGAGAGGAGGAAAGAATTTACTGGAGTTGAGATGGGAAGTAATTATGGTCTGGATAGAGATTTTGGCAGCAGCAGGGTCAAGGTAAGGATGGGCTCTGTCAGGGAACCAGAGGTGGTGACAGGTGGATTTATGGGCACGGGAGACAGGAGGGAAAGAAAGCTGGAGTGTCAAGGATGGCTCCAAGGTTCCTGGCCTTATGAGAAAGTTTGAGTCAAGGAGAACACCCAACGGGACGTTTTATATTTCTTTTCAGTAGTTATCAATAGTACAGGTGGAGGGAAAGACCATTTTGCTGTAATACTGAAGTGGAGGGAGCTTACAGGTAGTGAGAGGCAGTGTAGTGGGTTGTGGAGAACTGGATGGGTCCCACAAGGAATTATTGAGATGTACAGAGTTTGATATTTCATCTAGGCTGGGCTCACTATAAAGTTTCTGGTAGGTGAGCTGTGGATGGGAGGCAGTCACCCACCAACACCTCGTGTGTGTTTGCTGGGCAGGACGATCCCTGCTCCTGGGCTGCCCTTGGCAGGAGGGCCCCCAGGCTGTGGCTGATGCACTGTTGGGCCACTCTTGTCCCTTTATCCCTGTCTGTATTGGGAGGCTTCGGGGTGGCACTGGGTTTTTGAGCACTTACTCCAAGACCTCATTCATAGAGAGAATTCATACTTTATTCATACCGAGTTTATTCATAGCACTCTGTCTCGTTAGCCCTCTGATTCAAGGCATACACAAGGCTGTGAAAGGGGGGTTAGCAAGTGGGTGTGTGCTCCGAATGCTAATGGCATCTGCTTTATTTTGGTGTCCTTCCTGACGAGGATATGGTGGATCAGTGTGCCCAGGTCTCGTGTGGGAGTGGGCCATGCATGAATGGCAGCTTTGATTCAGGCCAGCCTAAGGAAGTCACCAGAAACTCTGGCTGTGGGCAGACAGTGTCTTGCTAGAGTTGGGATAATTTTTTTTCTCCTTCCTGCAGTAAAAAACATTTCCATGAGTGAGGGAAGAAATTAATTTGTTAAAATTTTACATGTAAACCACTGGCTTTTGGGGTTAAAAGAAAAACCTGGAAGCAAAGCTAAGCATTTTTCTGTCTTCAGCTTTCCCTTCTCTCTCTCTTCTGTGAGGGACTTGCTTATCCTGTGGAACATCTTAATTCTCTTTACCTGTGTGAATAACATCCCACTGGTGGAACATCCAAGCACATCCACAAGCCTCTCAAGGCTCACCTTATGTGCAAACACTTTAATTCTTGTTTGAAACTTTGTGCCTACCTGAGGATTTATCTGGCCATTGAAGAGCAGTTTCTGTCCCCTCATCCTTAGGCCTGGCAGAAATCTGGATGGAAGTGGCTGGGCTGGTGCCATGAAATGCCCTCACTACAGCCAATGTAGCTGGAAAGCTGCTGTTCCCAAGCTCTCTGCATCTGGTGCCTTGCATGCTCTTAGCCAGGGATGATTTTGGTGTAATCACAGTTTTTTCTAGCTTTTTAAAATGAAGCCTTATTTGGATAAGTGGAATAAAGGTGGTTTTCTGGCAAAAGGGGTTTGGAGGAGCTGAAAAAGCTTTTGAGGCAGGGAAGGGTTTCTGCTCTGGCTGCTGAACCATGCGGGGACAGGTGTCTAAGGGAAAAATGATTTTAATATACATAGGGTCTAATTTCTCTGGCTAAAACTGAAGGTATTCACTCAGGGAGAGCTGGTGGAAAGTGGTGATGAGAACACTTGTTTGTGAAAAAGAAGAAATTTGTACCCTTTTCTTTTGAGAACTTGCTCAAGAGCATCTCATCTCTGTGAATATTTGGATATAAACTTTGGTGCCACTGAGGTCCCTTGAATACTTTGCATTGTTCATAGGGTGGGACACTTTTAAAAAAGATTTCAAACTAGTCTTTATCAGCACCATTCTTTTCATATGTTCACCTGGACATCTTTCTTTTTCTTCATTCTTTTACTTGTCTTGAACTGGTTTCTTGTCTTCCTAGCATTTCTGGAAAGCCTCCTCTCAGTGTATGTGTAGGCAAACACAAAAGTTCTTGGATATATCAATTTACTTTGTTCAACATAAGCCACACAGTATTTTTCCAGCGTCTGCTTTTTTTTCCCCTTTTGAATTTAGATTAAGTCAGCTGCCGATGGGTGGGGAGGCTACATGTCTATCTAAATAATTACAGCTCCTTTTTATAAGCGTCAAAAATCATTAGGACTAAACTTCTAGGATAATTTTGAAAACCCTGAAAAAGAGGAATATTTATCTATCTATCTATCTATCTATCTATTTATTTATTTATTTATTTTCTGGGAGGATCTGCAGCAACTCTGCTTAGATGAAGGTGTCCCTGCCCGTGGCAGAGGAAGTGGAACTAGAAGATCTTTTAAGATGCCTTTCAACCAAACCCATCCTAGGACTCGGGTTTGGTACTTAAGGGTATCTGTCTCAGAACCAGCTGAATTAATCCCCCCGGGCAGGGGGAGTTCCAATCATCCTCATCACGTTAGTCATGGGTGCTGAGGATCGAAACTCTCTCAGTTTTTGCCTGTTACCACCTGGCTGGAGATGCTATTTCTGCGCTGCTCAGAGCACCTCGCACTTTCTGCTCGGGGTAGTTGAGTGTCTCACCGGGGCGATGGCTCGAAGGCTGTGGGGTGAGAAACAGCAGCGTTTTCACTCTTAAACTTCCCCCTGTCCACACTTGGCTGCCTCTGCAGGTGTGTCCTCCAGCTGTGAAATGGACTTGAACGCTCCCTGCGCTGTGAAAGATGCTGGGTTAGACCAGCCTGGCCAGTGGGGCAGAGCAAAGGCTGTGAGTGGACCCTGCCCTTTCCTCCCCGTGTCCCCTCAGCGACCTTTCCTCCTCCTCCTCCCCCTCCTCCTCCTCCTCCTCCTCCTCCTCCTCGCCATGGCAGCAGATCTTTTTGCAAGCTGAGTCGGGTCTCCTGGCTCTCTCAACCCAGAGAAATCTGTGTTTCCTAAATGCATTTTAATGTGTTTCCCCCCCCCCCCCCCCCAGCCCAAAGCCAGGAGGGAAAGTTGGGTAGAGGTTTGACACCTCCAGCACCTCACTTTCAAACTCTGGGTAAATCTATTAAATGTGTGTTATGTGAAACACAGTCTGCTCTCTCTCTCTTTCCTTTTTTTTTTTTTTTTTTTTTTTTTTTTTTTTTTTTTTTTTTAAGAAAAAGCAAAAGAAGAAAAAGTTGCTTAAATGCCCCTTTTCTTCCCAGCTCAGTCCTCGGGGAATACAAGGAGTTAACGCTGGTATTTATAGCAACAAGCCAAGCTAATAACCACTGCGGAGCTGGGAGGGTGGTTGGGAGGTTATCAGCAAACACGGGACTGAAAAAAAAGTTGGGTTTTGGAGAATTAAAGAGCTCTGGTCCCCCTCCCCTCCCACCCCCAAAGTGTGGGACCACTGCGGTTGTTGGTACAGAAATGAAAGGTATTACAGGAGAGTCATTGTGTTACCGGGGGTGGGGAAATGTGTCTGCCTGTCTCTCTTTTTTTTTTTCTCTCTCTCAAACTTCCTGGTCGGTCAGGCCGGGGCTGACAAAGGGGAACCAGTCGTGTCCAGACACATTGCAGACTTCTGGCAAAATAGCCCAAGCTCACGAAAATTTACACATTTCCTGGCGCCGGGCCAGGCAGTACTTGTAGGACTTGGCATGGCTTTTCCTTCAGTTAAAAAAATGGCCTTTTTTTCCCTCCTCTTTTTTTTTTTCCTCCCCCTGCACCCCCCCGCCCCCCCCCCCCCCCCCCCACCTTCTTCAGCAGGCCAGGAGATGGAAAGCTCCTGTGTGCTGGGTCAGGACAGTGGAAAAGTCAAAGTTTGGGCATGGGGAGCAGTTCTCTGATTTAGCAGCATGTGTAGCTTTCCTCATCCTTGATCCCAGTGGGTGCAACCTGCCTGATTCTCACTCTCTTGTGAAGGAGCATCCTTTGGCCAAAAAAATGCAGATAACCATTGCTGAACACCTTTTTTTTTTTTAGGTGGCCTCAAGTGTTCAGATAGGCAGGAGCGATGTGCATGGGTGGTACCTCAGCCTAAAAATAAGAATTTGGGGAAAAAATGGGTCAGTTCTTGCAGCTGAAACTCCTTGCCTGGCTGTGGGCTTCTGGCTGGCTCTGACACCTCGTCTCAGTTTCTCTGAGGGGGGATTGAAAGCAGCCTCCTGCCGGTCAGCAAGCCCTGTGTCACTTCCTTCCCTCCACCAGCCTCACTCTTTCCACAGGGCAGACTTTCAAATGAGTATTTTCGGTTCATTAAAGGTAGTTTTGGAAACATTTTTAGTTCTGTGAAGAGAAAAAGCAAACCAAACAAGCAAGCAACCAAGTGGGAGCTCATCTGGACCCTGTGGTGCGGGCTGAAAAAGAGGGGTGGGAGAAGCCCACTCCATTTGGGGAGAAGATTGTTGTTGAAATACTCCTATCCCTTTTCAACAGCTCTCCTCAGTGCCTCCCACAGCTACACCTCTTTGTCTTAACATGGCTCAGCCTCCTTGCAAACTCCCGCAGGGCACGTTCTCTCAGTCATCGGGAGCTGTGGATGTGCATCCTCCTGGATTAGGCTGGGGATATCACACCAGCCCCTCCCCTGACACGCACATACCTCAGGCAGGGAGGTCACAATAAGGTGTGAGCATGTGAGGTACCCAGCCAAAGCAGGGAGAAGAGGGGAAGCTGGGAAGCCTCGATTCCCAAGTGGGAATTGGGGTGGCTGGGCTCTGGTAACTCATTGTACTCAGAACAGAAAAGGGAACCTTGGATTTTGGTTAAACTTTTCAAAGCAAAGAAGTGGTCCTGGCCCTTGCCTTTTGAATATACATCCTTTTTTTCCCCCCAAAGCTTTAAAGCACTGAAGGGTTTTGGCATTGCAGAGGACTTCTCTGCTATTCCTTCTTGCAGATCTCAGACATTTTTGGGCAACATGTGAGCCAATTTGCATTTTAATCCCCAGTGCTCATGTCCCAAAGGATCTTGCCCAACCTGTGTCCGTGCAATCCCCTGCTCTGCCAGATCTGGGGCTTTGAGTCTGCTGGAGTGATAGAGGGTGATTGCAAAGTTCAGGTTTGGCTGCAGGCTCCCCTGCAGCTCTGGGATGAAGGAAAGGGATTTGGGGTTTTAGGTGGAGAGCCAAGACCGATTGTCCTGGCTGGGAGCAGAGGGTGGTACCTGCAGTGAGGACAGCAGAGGACACTGCATGTGGGTGGCAGTTAATCACCCTGGAATCCAGGCAGGATTGAGACCACATCTCTTATGAAACAGAGCCTGGGATCTTTCACGTGCACTCTGACTCTACCAACTGTGGCTGGGGCTGGAGATTTCCACTTTCTAAGAGCACCTGGAGCATGGACCTGTTGTTGATGTCAAGGGCAGAGTGGTGCTTGTTTCCATCTCCTATGCCCTCAGAAGTCAGTTTTCCAAGGAAATCGTGGGCTTTGACCACTTTAATCTGACCTAAAGATCAGAAAGTGATTTTTATGGGGGCAAGGGTTTCAGGATGTTAAGGCTTATTGAATGTGTGTGTTTGACTTTGATTCACCTGCTCCTCGTGGCAGGGCACAGAGATACTGCTCTGCTGCTGATTTTCTCCGTGTAATCGCCTGAGCGATAAGTTCTGTCACTAAATCCTAATTTCTTCCAGGCAAGAGTCCTGTAGTACAAAGCAGCAGTGAGCATGGCGACTCTGCAGCTGTATCACAGATCATTTTACTGCTTAGTTCTGTTTGCTCAGAGCTGCTCTCACTCTGCAGTGCCTCACTCGTGCTCGCTAAGAGCACGGAGGTTTATTCACACGGGCAGTTGAGTCCTGCACTCCTGGGAGCCTTTGGGTGCAGCTGAGTGAGCTACCTGTGCAAATACAGATCCAGAAAGTGAAAGCTTTCTTGGATTTTATCCTCAGGGCAGGGGAGCACAAACCTTTTGGACTTTGGGTGGTGATGGTGGTGCTCTAACTTCCTCTCTGCCTCGTGAGGGAGCGGCAGTGAGTGGTGCTGGGTGCCAGCCAGGTGCCCCCTTCACTTCCCCAATACACCCTCAGGCAGCAAACAAACAGCTGGGAAGGAAAACCCACAGAGGGAGCTGCTCTCTCAGATTTGGGTGGACAAAGGAGGGGAAGTTAAAACTTAGAACAAGATGAGACTATTTTAAGAGTTCATTTTTTCAACTCGAACTTTTTTTTTCTACATGCATGCAGGGACCCGTGAAGATACAAATGCAGGCTTCTCCCTCCTCTTGTCCTGAGGGATATTGGATATTCACACAGTGATGGCCAGAGCAGGTAGATCATAGCAGGAAGCACAGGGCAAAGCTGTGCTCTAGAGCAGTTGTGTGCCCTGGTGAGGCTCCCCCAGAACCTAGACTTTTCCTAATATCAATTCAATAGTGGGGAAAATTTCTTCACTGAATGGTGCTCAGGTGTTGGAATAGGTTGCCCAGCGAACATGGAAGTGTTCAAAAGGAGGGTGTGCGTGTGTGGCACCTGAGGACACAGCAGTGCTGGGTTAATGGCTGGACTGGATGATCTTTTTCAGCCTTAATGATTCCATGACCTACTTGTCCATAGGAAGGACTCCGTGGTTTGCCATAAACCTGTCCTAGCAGAGAGATGGCTGCTGGTACCTGCTGGCTTCAGGTCCGAGTGAGATCTCGAGCAGTTGATCTTTCTGCAGACTTTGAATTCTTGTTGGCATCAGGCAGGTCAGAGTTGCAGAGTGTTGTAAGAGGACCTGCCAAGTCTCTAATGGCACTGGAGACTTGAGGCTGGCAGAGGAAACCAGCACAATTCTTTTGGGCTGTCTGTATCCATCGCAGCCTGAAACGAGGAGGGAAACTTCTGATTTATGGGGAAAGCCTAAATGGAGAAGAAAGGGTGGGAGAGGTGCACCCAGTGATGAGCCCAAGGTCTGTGTTTGCAGGAGCATCCTCTGTAGGAATAACTGTTGGATGAGCAGCTGGTGGTGTGTTTCTACTCTGTGGCAGTGTGGGAACCACCCTGTGCTCTGCCCCCAAAACTGGGGCTCACAGGTGCAGCTGTTAAAGGACCAGCTCTGCTCATTGTTTTCTAATTTGGTGTCTTGAGCTCCAAGATTTTCTGTATTTTTGGAAATCAGTTGGGTAAAACACAACAAGGCAACTTTATTTGGTGAGCTGGAAGTCTCTCAGGGCAGGAGTGGGGATAGAAGTGTGTGTTGTGGGGGCTGAATTGAAGTGCTGGAAAAAATGACATCGTGTTTGGATAGGTCTGTGTGCTGTTTGTGATGCCTTCTCCTTCCAAGGCCCTCTGAGCATGTGCTGAGTGAGGCTGAGCTCTGAATTTTACGAGGAAGGTGTTTGTCCCCCAAGTACAAATGTCTAATTAGACCTGACACAGCGGAGGCATTTCCCTGACATTTATGTCACCGTCTTTCAAATCCTCAGGAGCACACAGGCTGGTGGGAGGCACCACAAACAATGTCAGAAACAGCATAAAATTCTCCATTAGCCACGACCCCCAGAAAAGAAAAAACAACAAACCAACACCCAACCCTCACGCTACTTTTATTAGGCACACTAAAAGTGAAAGCAGAAGGGTGGGGCTGCGTTTGTTGGTCTCTGCTTGTAGAAAGACATAAAATGGCTCATTTAAATTCTTAAGAACTGCATAGGAGGCAGGAAGCACAATGAGGATCTCAGAGAAGAAAGGCCATCAGCTGAACAAACTAATCGTGTGGTAATGAAAGGGGAGTTCTGCAGAGCCCACTGGGAAGTGCTTCAGATGAGGAGGTTCCAGCTCAGCATAGCCAGTGCCCCATCAACTGAAATCTGTAATAAATTATAAATTTAAAAAAAGGCAGGAAAGGGACGTGTAGCAAAAGGGAAAGACAGGTCTAAGATGTTGCTAAACAGTATAAGCTCCGAGTTCTTGCAGTTGAAACTCCTTGCCTGGCAAGGCACTCCTGTGCTGTGGTGGCCGTTCCTGCGCAGGAAGCTCCGCAGGGTTGGTGTTGCTGAGGATAACTCCCAAGTCCTGCTTTGCTAAGCTCAGCCATCCCTGGTGTGCATGAGGGCACACTCCGTGCTTGGAGCAGCTTCCACAAGTTTTGTTCTGGAGGTTCAGTTCTCCAAGAAAGAGGATGCAGCAGGAGCGTGCTGGGGATGAGGATGAGGAACCAACCTGCAGGAACAGGGTCCGGCCCTTGCTGCTGTCGGTATCTGCCATGAAAGCACAAGCTCTCAGGTGCTGCCAGGCACTCTTCTGAACAATAATGGTCAAACAAGGCTTAAAGATAGAGAAATCAAAAAATCCCCAAGTAAACCCCGAGTGATTGTGGGGTGTGTCATCTTCAAAGCACTGCACAAGCAATAATTGAGCTTCACAACACTGCTGCATGGTGGGGCAGCGCTGTTGTCATTCTTACAGGTAAACACTTTTCTACAGGTAAACATGTTTTTACAGGTAAATCAACCATGATTTTGTTGTTGTTATTGTTGCAAAAGTGAAATTTAACATTATTTCTGATAAATACAAAACTAAGTTAAAAGAACAGGGGGAAACAAAATCTACAAAGTCAAAACCAAGTAGTGCTAACCCACAGAATAGGGAACAGGAGGTAGCGAAAAGTCAAAAAACAACTTAGAAGCAGAAATATCCCAAGCTTTAGAAACGTGTTTGATTTTAGCCAAAATTAAACCATATTGAATTTCTCCTTGGCTGATGCAGGTGGCTTTGGTTAAAGTTACACTGTGGAGAAATGTGGTCTCAAGGAAAATGTCTTCCCAAGAGAAGTGGTGGTGGGACAATTTAAGGAGAGGAGACTCGAGCTCAGAAGTGTCTGCTGATGGAGATTGATACTAGGAACCAAGGCTGGGTTGGACAGGGCTTGGAGCAGCCTGTGGAAAGTCTGCTTGCCCCTGACAAGGAGTTTGGATCAAGATGATCCTTAAAGTCTCTTAAGGGACCTTAAGGTCCCAACCCAAACCATTCTATCATCCTATGAAATTCCTGTTGGGAGGGCAGGAATACTGCCCAACCAAGGTGCTAAGCTTCTGGTCAGTCAAGTACCAAAGGATTTTGGTGTTGTAACTGTAGTTTTAAATCAACCATTGCACTCGTTCCACACCAGAAAAGCCTTGGAATTAAAATCCTGTCAGGTTGGAACACTTACTGTCAGAAAAGTGTTTGACCTGATGCAAACTTAGCTTGCTTCAATTTCTGGTGTTGCTTTTTCAGATCTCCTCCAAATAAATTAATAAAAGCTTGAAATCAGTGTCAGTTTTAGAAGTGTGAGCACAGCCCTACCTGTGAGCAGGGGGCAAATGTGGAATGACAGCAATTTTTTTGTGGTTTAATTTTAAATCCTTTGGAATCAAACTGCTGGGAGGATCCTGATGGAAATTATGACAGAGACTTAAATGAAGGGTAACAGCACAAATTCAGTGTGGTTGGAATGGCCATTTTCCCTCATTACAGATTCTGGCTGTGACCTATTGCCTTTGCTTTCACTTTCTTCTTCAGCTCTCTGAGTTTTGTTACCTTTCTCATCAAACTGGGATGTTCAGGAGGAAGAGAACCTGTGATGTACTTAAAACAAAACCAACCCCAAACCCCAAGTATTTTTAAATAGTATTATTATTTGTGAGTGAATGGCTAAGGGGATTGCAATGTGCGCCTGCTCCATATCACCTTCTGCAGGAAATGGCTGCAAGATCCCAGTGCTTCTGATTCCTGAAAATTCCACACTCAATTCCTTGCTTTGCTTTAGTATGCAGCAAGATTTTCCGAAATTCAGAAAATAGTTTGCTGTTTCAAAAAAACCCAAATTGCTCGAAGTTAAGTGCATCAGTGATAAAATTAAATTTTTCTTAGTTCTCAAATTAATTCAAATTATCAAACTGAATATTTGAAAACTTGCTTTGACTTGAAAGTATAAACTCTTGAAATGCCAGCAATTTAATGTAACTTCTCTTGTCTGTTTCTCAGAACCTTTTGGAAAACCTCCTTCCCTTTTCACATGAAATTATTTTTTATGATTTCCTGAGAGTGTTCAGGTGACACAAAGCCTAAAAATTATGAGCAAGCCTCTCCTGAAGCTCCTTCCTCCCTTTCGGCTTCCTCCTTTGTGGTTTTTTTGTAAATAAGTGTCACTGAGGTTCCTGAGAAACAGATACACAAATATTGCTTCAGCCAATAGCACTGAATTGGTGCTTTACATTACACTTTTTCCTTCCAGACTCAGTTTTAATCACAGTGAGAAGAAACTTTGTCCTATTAATGGCAAGTAATGCTCCATCTAGGAGAGTCCTGTATTATTTCCAGGGTGCTTCATGTGGGGAAGCCACAGGGCTGTCACCTTCATGTGTGGCTGGAAGCTCAACACTGGAATACAGGGGAAGGATAGGGCTGAAGACTTGAGGTTTTATTTTTAAGCATTGCTTCTCCAAGGTGTTGTTGTTGGGGTTGTTTTGTTTTGTTTTTGTTCTAGTAAAGGAAAAATTTGCAATATCTCAACTAAAGGTTACACTTTTGAGACTGGCAGGGCTGGTTCTGTGCCCTTGCCCCCAGTGAATGGGACTCCTCCTGCAGCATCTCACGTTTGGGTACATGAACCCACCTTGGTCCATGAATAATGAGGATGTAAAAAGCCAGAGATCAGGAAAAAATAGATGTGGAAGACAAGGAGTTTTATTCTTGGGCCATTCTGGGTTGAACGCTGAGCCAGGTGATCAATCCTGTTTTCTCTAGTGGGCTTTGTTGGGAGAGTGTTGAAGTCAGTTCCATTAAAAATCAGTGGGCTTTTCACTGTTTTAAGTACTTGTTCCCTCTTCTTTATTGCCTCATTTCTAGCTTATCTACTTGGCCTAATTTTGCTCCAAATGTCTCCATTCACTTTAATTAAGCTGTTTCTTGGCAGTATCTTTAAGCAAAGAGGCTTTGAGGAAGGAGAACGTCTCTGTGCAATAAATGAGAGCAGGGTGGGGTTAGAAATGGCTTTGCCAGGAGCTGCCATTTCAAAAAAGGACAAAAGACTGACATTCCCTTGGTGGCAGCACAGATTTGGGTGTTTACATCAAGGTGTTCTGTCCTTCTGGACCGGGGCATCTCTGAACAGCAAAAATCACCTGCTGACACCCGCCCGTGGGTCATTTGTCAGAAGTAATTTGTTTCTGTGGTGCTGTTTAGTTGTAGCTTGAGCAGCAAGCGTGATGAAGCTGGAGATAGAGGAAAAAGTCCATCTGGGAAGACAGCACAGGGAAACCTGTGGAATTTAGGCACAGTTTTGTCTGAACTTTGAGCCTTTTGCTGCCTGTGCAGGTACTGAAGGGCAGGAGCTTGGAGGTGGCAGAGTCAGTTTCGTTGCCAGTCGTAAAGATGCAATTACCACCCCTTGTTTGACCGAAGACTGTAAAAGGAGACTCAATGTGAGTATTTACTGTATTTTTCTCCCCCCTCTATTAAAAGGATGGCCAAGTTTGAATTATGGTAATAGCGGCACTCAGGGTTTAGGACTTGCCTCCCTGAAATTTTCAGGACCACTAATTTGTGGTTACTCCAGTGCTGGAATGGACTCGGTGGTGGTGGCCTTTAGACTGGCAATGCAGTAAAAGTTTAAAGCTGCAACTGCTTCGGAGCCAAAGAAAGAGAGAAGATTGAAACCTAAAGGTTAGTGTGAAATGCACTTTACTGTTATCTATGAGAACAAATGAGTTAAAAAAATTTCAAATACCAGAATACCCTACAGGGAGGAGATATAACTATTAAAGGGCTGTTATAGCTGCAATAAATGTAGGAACAATAAAAATAAATTGATGAAGTAAATGTCAGCGCTGTTCCCCTGAGCTGCCCCCACACCTTTGTCCAAAAGTAGAACATCTCCAATTACAGAGGGTGGAATCAGCCTTCAATGACAATATGACAAGGACAGAACACAGAGCAGTGGCACAGGGAACACAATTATGCACAGCCTTGAAAAATTGTATCATAGCACAATGTATGGAAGAAATCAATTAATGATGCGGGGCCTCCACTTCTGTCTAATAATCCTGTGAGAGAAGGATGAACATCCCCCCCTCACCTTGGAAAAGGAGAAGGGGACAACAGTGGTGAGGAAGGATGACCCATGAGTGAAAGGCTGTATAATACCATGGGTCAGCATTTTCATGCTCTGTGGTGTGTGGATATATCTCTTTACCCAATATAATTTTAAAAAAATCCTCACTTTTGGGAAAGTATTTAACAGAAACTACTCTTGGTGGCTAAATAGCCCACTGGAAAAAAAAAAAAAAAAAGAAAAAAAAAAAAAAACCAAAAAAACCAAAACCAAACCAAACCAAAAAACCAAAACAAACAAACAAAAAACAACCCCAAAACAAACAAACAAACAAACAAACAAACCCCAAAAAAACCAAACCCAAAAAACTCTTTGGTGAAAAGGCCAAAGATGAGAGAAGCCAACCACTCAAATCTAAATCCAGGAGCTGAAAGGGAAATGAAAATTTTTAGGAGTAAACAGTGTAGATGGTAGAAGACAATTTATCTTGTGCAATTTACAACAGGTGCTAAACATTACGGAAACCAGAGCTATTAAGCAATCAAATTAAGCTATAATTAACAGAAGAAAACTGTGCAAGAATTCTAATTAATACATATCTGAGCACATCCATGATCCCCTCCACAGCTCAGCTTTCTAAACCCCTGTCATTACCCAAGAATACCCCAAGGGTCAATGCTTGGAGAGTGTGTGGGACACTCTGGATGTATCACCAGAGGTGTTCAACAACAGCTGCAGTCTCAGATGCTGGCTTGGAGGGTGATGCTTTAATTTGGGATATGTTGTTCCAAGCCTCTAGAAAGACTCATCTTTTGTTTGAAGAACTGGCTGAGAGAAGCCCATAAGGAGCTGGGTTCATCCTTCTGTTTATGTTTGCCCTCTGTGGTCATCCTCCCTTCCCATGAGATGCATTTCTGAGCAAGCCCTGTTTCCCAAGGTGCTGTTGGAGAAGGATTGCTGACTGCAGTTTTCCTGGGTGAAGATTCTGAGGTAGGATGGCCACAGTTTTTCCAGAGATGTTAATTCTAGCTTTGCCAAGGACCTGAAACAGTCTTGAACTGGCACTGGATCAAATGTATGTCATGGCTATTCCAGGTGATTAATATCCCGGAGATGACTGGGACAAGTTTGCCCAGCTTTGGTTGAAAGCAGAGCTCAACTCCCTTATCTATATGCTTCCCAAACAGAGATAACAGTGCTTCCCTGCCTTACAGAAGTGTTGGGAAGATCAGGTGGTTTAATGCCTGTGTGCCACTTTCAAGTGCTATCATTATAGTACCATGGTCCCTCTTAGGGAGGATTTGTTATTTTTACAAAATTAATTGTAAATCCAATAGAAAATAATTCAGCCTCTGAAATTCTGGTGAGATAATTATTGTGAAGGCAGTATTAGTGTAGTTCCTTTCAAATTATTCTCTACTTTAATTATTACTTTCTAATTCTATGCAAATATCATTTAAAGCCTCTGTAACCTTCTCATGGGTTGGTTGAATTTACCCCCTCAAATATGGTGCTGACTCCTTCAATTCCCCTGCTACATTCCTCAGGTGGATTGTTGTGGTTGGCAGCTGTTTCCCCTGGAAAACAGCATATTTTACTGCTGGTTCTGCAGGTTTTCTTGCTCAGGGTTGTGGGTCCCACTACTTGTTGTTCGTTGACTGTGTCTTGCATGATTTGATAATTTTTCACTTTTTGTGTCAGTCTGGGCATTATCAGTTGCAAAAATATCTGCTCCAAGGTTAGGTCACCTCATCCATGCCCACCTGCTTGGCTGGAAATCACTGGGAAAAATGTGAAACTAAGGCCAGTGCCAGGTGGATTTTGAGTCGAGATGACTTCACCTGATCATCTCACACTCTCCCCTCCAAACCAGGGGACTGAGGGAGGAGTTTTCCTCTGCTGTTTTCCATGCAAATGTCTCTGCCTGGAAAGATGCATTTTAATTGTGCTCTGAATAATTTTGAGACCTGCTCACTCTTCCTGGCTCCCTGCCAAGCTGGTGCATAAACAGCCCCCAGCCCTACCCTTGGGAGCATCCCTCCCTGGGCATTGCTGCTGCCTTTTCCCAAAGCCATGCCTGAGGAGTTAGATACAGGGTCAGGCCTGGGCTGCTGGGATTCAGCTGGCTGAGCACCCAAAATCCTCCAGGGATGGGGATGCTCCAGCCAAGGTGCTGAAATGAAACATTTTTGCTTGGCATTGTGCTTGTGCCTTCACAAATCCTGCTCTCCTCCAGGGTGTCCCTCTGCCATGGGATGCTCCACATGGACTGGGAATTTTTGTGTGTTTAAAATGCTGTCAGGCTCTGGGAGCATCACTCTTGGAAGTGATTGCCAGTGCCTTACCCTCGTGTGCGTGGATGTCCTAAATCCAAGTGTGTGCGTGCCTATCCGAGAGATCAGGACCTCAGTTATTAATAACAATTAACAATTAATTAATCATTCCCATCAGGTAGATGTGCAAACCTCTGGCTTATTCCTGGACATCTAGCACGGCAAATTAAAAAGCACAGTGTGAGACTTGAAAGGGAATATCCTTCCCTTTCCTTGGGTGGTGTTGCATGTGTCAAAGTTCACTTTTGTAATTTTGTGACAAACTCCCTATTTTTTGCTCATCTTTCCTTTATTCAAATTTTTGTTGGCTAAATTGTGGGGATTTTGGTGCCTGTTGGAGTGAGTGATTAATGGCGTGGATGAGGGAGGGGAAAGGCAAGGAAGCTCTGGGAGGAAAAGCTGGGTAGATGGGCTGGTGCTGGTGGCAGGGGAGAGATCCCAGCCCCGGGCAGGGTGACACCAGGTCAGGGGGTAACTCCACCCCAGTGTCCAAAACCAGTGCCTGGAGGAGATGCACAAATCCCACCACAGAGGGGGAAAAAGGACACCCGGCACAGGCAGGAATTCAAGCAATTAATCCTTTACTTAAAGAATAATAAGCAGCCACATTTTTACATACCAAAAGTGGGAACAAGGTAAAAGGGGTTAAAAACTAAAAAGCAAGGACAGCAGACACCAATTAACACAATGCTAATTGACAATTTCCCCAAGCCTCCATGAAACATGCCAGACCTATTTCCCCAATTACTAATTAAATCAAACCGCACGCACAATACTAATTTTCCCAACTTTGGGAGCTCAGTAGACAAATAAAATGAGAAACTAACTTAAACATGTTGTCAGAGTGCAGGGAGATTAAGGAACTTTAAGGGAAAAGGGATAAAGTTTTGCTCTGGATATACTCTTTATATTTCTGGCCGTTTTGGGGAGTTAGATGAGGGATGTTAATTGAGGCAGGTATGTGGTGGGATCCTGCTTGCTGGATGTGATTAACACCCTGAGAGAAGGTGAGGACACAAGGCTGGTGTGGTTTGCTGCTTAATGAGAGGCTTCCTGAAAAACAGCCTAAAAGGGGATGCTTGAGCATCCTGGGATGCCTTGCAGGTTTTAAGAAGAGCAGTTGTTATTTGGAGAAGCTTTTGTCTGGAGCTGGGGGAGAGGTGGTAGCAGCAGCTCCTGCCAGGCTGCGCTGTGATGGAGTGGGGACAAGCGTGCTGCCCCATCCCTGGAAGTGTTCAAGGCCAGGCTGGGTAGGATTTGAGCAACCCAGTCCAGTGAAAAACATCCCTGCCCATGATAGGAGAGTTGGAATGAGATGATCTTTCAGGACCCTTCCCAAGCCAAACCGTTCCATGATTCCGTGCTGCTGTCCCTGTGGAAAGATGCTGAGGTGCACTTGTGGCTGGGGTGTCCTTGCCCCTCCAGGCTGGGCAGGAGGAGCAGAAGGACAGCTCAGAGTCCTCCAGTTGGTTGTGCTTTGTCAAACGGCTGCCCCCTCCCCCGGCATGGAATGAGGATGAAATAGTGATGGGATAGGTTAATGCCGATAATTAAAGAGAGTTTAAAACTAAGCAGGAGACTGAACTGCGTGTGTGGGTGGCTGGAATGGTTGTTTGATGTGAAAGTCAATGACTGAATTATTCAGAGAGAGTGATTTCCAAATGATAATTTTACATTTCCCATAACTGATTTTGATTTATTCCAGCAGCAACTCATAGCCCAGCAGGAGTTAGGAGAGGTTCTTGGCTCTGCCGCTGCTTTTCCCTCTCCTTCGAGCACAGAAAGGTGCTCAGAGCTGGAATCCACCCTGCTTGGCAACTGACCTTTGTGCACCCATCACTGGTGGGGCTTGGATTTTTTCAAAGGAGAAAGGCAGGGAAGGCATTTGTTTTAAAGAAATTGGCCTGTTGCTCTCATTCTCGCAGAGACCTCTTGTACAGAGCATCCCTCTCCTATGGTAAATAGGTATTTAATTTCTTAGGGGACGCACAGCTGCTCCAGGGAGGTGTGGGATAGCCTTATCCTGGTATGCATGGGCTGATGGGATTTGTAGGGTGCTGCTGGCACTGGTCCCTTGTGGGCCAGATGAAAGCTGCAGGTTGTTTCAGAGGAGGCTTCTTCCTTCTCTCCTTGTGGTCATTAATTCTGTCTGGGGCCAGCAAGATCTCCCCTAATGAAAGCTGCAGTGAGATTGGTTTGCTGGATGGCAAAGCCTCAGTTTTGGTGAATCAGCAATTTCTGATGAAAAATCTTTTGTCTGAAAATTCCCAGGAAGCTGCGGCTGTGACCTCGGAGCGGCTGCCTTCCTGGGAGCACATTACCGGGATTTATGGTGCTCTCCCATGGTTTATTGTTCCGCCGCAAGCCGAGCTGCTGGATGAGTTTTGACTATCCTTCTGGGCAGGGAAGCAAATCAGCGGCCTGGGACTGTCCAAACTTGTGTGATTTAACACAAATCCTTGCTGTGGGGTGGGTGTGTGCCCACATCAAGTAGTTTCTGGCCACTTTGAGGCTGCTCAGGTTTGGGGTACATCTTACCTTCTCTAGGCCCAGCTCCTCCTTTACCTGTCCTGGTGAGTGGTCCTGAAGAAACACTCCCAGCGCCACCAGCTCTTTAATTGGGAAAATAAGTGGTGACTGTGTCATGAGTTTGTGGTGTGTTTTCTGAAGGCTGCAGGCATGGAGAGGATGTTTATGCCATGGACCTGCCAAGGGTACCTTAGTGACAGCAAACAGCCACAGTAAGGCACAAAAAACCCTTGCAAAGCATGAGAAGAATAATAAAAAGAGTATCATTCCCGTTTTATAGCTGTAGGCCCAGCACATTGGCACTGTAGTGCTTGCTCAAGGCTGCAAGAAAACAAACCCTGAGCTTGGAATTGGAGTGAAATCTGCAGAATAACTTCAGCAGCAGGACAGAAATTTCCTCTGTATTATAAGCATCCATATTCAGCACCTTAAGGAGCACAGCAGAAGGAATGTGGTAGCACCAAAGGCACCAAAAGTCTTGTCCAGGAAAGAGAAAAGAAGTATTATATAAGGCATGATTTATGAGCAGGGAGAACATCACTGATGTGCAGTAGGTGAGGCCTTCCCTATATGAAAACTTCCATCCATTTTAATGGAGATGTATTGAAGTGTTTTGGAAAATGTGAAAATACAGGGAAAACACCGTGATGGATGGAGATTTCTCCAGCCCATCCTTCCCATGTCCAGTGTCTGCTTTAACTCAAGATTGCCCCACACTTTGTGAACTGTGTATTTATCAGCTGTAGCACCCCAAAGATGGTCTCCTCAAGGCAGAGCAGAATGTTGGGGACAGGGACAGGACCACGAGCTCAATGCTCTGGCTGCCTGGAGTATGGCCCGTCTAGAAGGCCAAGCTCCCTCCCCATAATCATAGGGAAAAGTAATCAAATTACTGCCTTTCATGTCACATTAGTGAAAATGGATACTAGTATGATGCATATTAATATAACATGATGGGAAATTGCTAATACAATTAGACCATCACATTTTATTAGCACCGGAGTGACAACTCCCACTGAAGAACAGCCACGGCTGGGAACGAGCACGAGCCTGGTGTGCAGCCACAGGGACAGTACTTAACTTTCCAAAAAGCCCCCTTTATTTTCTCTCCCTAGTCAGTGCTTGGTCATCTGGGTATAGGTTACAGCAGTCCTTTGTAAATATTCCCTGGATTTTGAGATGAGTCCTCATCTCAAAAGTTTTCTGCCTCTCATAGATATTTTTTTTTTCTTTCCATATATATACACAGACATAGATGATATGAGAAAATCAGAATATGCTACTCCCCTCTACAAAGATGTGTAACTTTTTCTTAATAGTCTACCTTTTTCTATTTCTGTCTTCTTCATTCTTTATTTAGTTATAAAATGATCCTGTACCAGTTTTGTGGGTTAGAAATGTAAATACACATTTATACACATCACCCTGCCGGGGCAGTGGGGTTGGAATTAGATGGTCCTCAGGTCCCTTCCAATCCAAACCATTCTGTGATACTATCCCAATGCTTATCCCCAATCCAATGGCCACCTTAAGTGGAAGAAGGCTTCTGTCTCAGCTGGCAGCCTGTTGAGATGAGCAGTCCTGTGGCATCCAGCAAATGTGAGCTCCTACCAGGATGAGATGCTTTTCCCATCTCCCACATAATCCCAAAAAACTGAACTCCTGAACAGAAGCGGCTTCGCTAAACAGTTTATTTTCCTGGCTAGAGGCTCTGCCTTGGAAATACTATCTATCATAATGAAATTATCTCTAATCATGGTATTATCTGTCATATCAAGAAGCATCCATGGATTTCCTATAGCAGGCAGGTGCAGGTTTTATATGTGATGCCCAGATTAATGATTGTGTCTCTGTCAATTGGAGAACCAGGGAAGGACTTGGCGCTCTGAAAAATTGTTATTATGTCAGTGCAGCATGAACAGGATGGCACAAGTAGGTGAGCAAACAGCAGAGCAGGAGAACCACCTTTTCTGGAGCTTTAAGGCATTGCCAAGTATTTAAAGGAAAGATGTTTGCAGTTTGTCAAATTCGAATACAGCTCAAAAATCTATAGTGTGTTGTGTTTCTGCCTCTTCATGTAGTTTTTATGACAAAAATAGTGTGATTTGTGTCTGTAGCTGGTTGTCACCCCAGGAAAGAATGTCTTTCTGCACACTCACATGGAGATGCTCTCCTGTGTGTGTTTCAAACACTTTCCACTGCGGCACTTCATAAATGCAATCTCTAATGTGGTGAAATGGGTAAAGACTGATAATTTCCCATTTGGTGAGGGACACTGAGGCCAAAGGGAAAGCTGGGCAGTGGAGGAGGGCAATGATTGCCTCAAGCTGGGAAAGCAGTGGTGGGAACCTCAAGCCTAATGAAAAATGCATTATTTTTCTGGTGTAATACTCCGACTATTCCAGAAGAACTGTGCTTGTGGTTCTGCCCATTAAAATCAAATATTTATATTTTATATTTACTTCAACGACTGTCAGTGCAAAGAAAGTGCTTTCTAAGTAGTTCAACGTGTGAACAGGTTGTGGGCCAAGCTGGGAAAATGAGTGTGCTGATGTTAAGTGACACAGACCACATGAATATTTACAGGTGCTTTTTGAAGTGTAAGGTGGTTTTCCCCAGCCTTTGGTATGTGTGGAGGATGTTGGTGAGGGAGAAGAAGTTGCATATTGGAAGAGCATTCTTTATTTTCTTGTTTTTCTACTATGTACCAGCTTTTGTGCAGAAAATTTCCTCACTCTGTGGAGTGCCTTAGGATGATTTGGATGCTTTGGGTGTCACTTCCTAAGCAAAAGACAGGGACATGAATCAAGCACCATCAGATATCTTTGATTGTTCCCATTATTTTGGAAATATTAATCTAACTCTAGGTGCAGAGGAGCCAATCCTGCCTGCATTTGACTGTGTTGGACTTGTGCTGGACACAGCACCTTGCTCACCTCTTGTGTTCGGAGACAGTTTTTAAGTTCTTGTTTTTTCCCAGGAAGTTTATGAAAACGAGAAAAAGCCATCATCACCCTACTGATGTGGGTAATAACAATGCTTAACATTTCTCATCTTTGAAGTGCTTCGCAAATATTAAATAATTAATCTGCACAAGAATGGAAGAGAGAGAATCTTCCTTTGACTGATACACTGGGGAGCAGAGGCAGAGAAATCCATAAGCTTTCTCCAGGCCAGAGGGGGAGAGAGTGCTGGGGACATGGGTCCATTCCATGTGGTGCCCATCCGGGGCCATTTGCCCACTGGCCACTCTGCCTGGATGGTGGGATCATGGCACTTGCACTGAGACATGGTGTGCCTGCACCTTTCCCCTCTGAGCAGGGAAGCACATCCGTGGCATTTCCTCCAGCATCACCTGGAAAGCCTTTCCAAGGAGAGACAGACACTCTGTGGACATTTTTTCCCATGGGGAGGATGTTGGGAATAACGTAGCTTGTGGTATGGATGAGGCTGGATCATGAGTTGACTTTGCTGTGGGAGGTTTGAATGGGCTGGATCTCCTGTGGGGTAACAACGTGAGGAGTGAAGGATGCAGCTGCTGGATCTGGGATCACAGCCTGGGAGCAAGCAGGATACAGGCTTCCCTTTCCAGAGCACTGGAGACAACCCACATACAAACTGTTTATAGCAGCTCTCCAGAGATTACAGGCTTTCTACAAGCACCAAGGGAAGACCTTTAAGGTAGAAAAGTTGTTCATTTCACAAATCCCCACCTCGCATGACTTTCCTTAAGCCCTTGAGTGTGATGGGGAGATGGAGCTGGGAGGGCTTTCCATGGAAGTCTCATAAAGGTGAGATGTGTTTTGCAGGAGACCTGGGGAGAGGCAGGACATCCCAGCTCCCTGTCAGTCCCTGCCTGCCCTTGGCCGTGTTGGGCAGGGAAAAACAGGGACTGGAATCTGGGTTTCTCACAGCCCAGGGGAGTGTCCTCAATGCCTCGCATTCGGCTATTCTGGGATGAGTTTTTACCTTGTTTCTTTGGGTCAGAAGCTTCATCCTAGAGATGAGAAATTTCTCCCTGTGAAAGTCATGTTGAATTTGGTGTATTTAGCAAAGTGGATTTTGGCTATTTTTTGGCACCTTTTTTTTTTTTTTTTTTTTTTTTTTTCTTTAGTCAGAAAAAATAACCAACCAAACCAATCAGATTTACCCAATATGCTCTAACTTTGCCCTTTTTCTTAGCCCAAGTGTGCTGTTGTGTATAGAAAGCACTGATCTGGCAGCGAGGGCCCATCTTGTCACTCCATTTGGCTTTTCCTTTTCTTCCCTTGTGGGCCTGGTGCTGGGCAACTAAAAATCACTTTGCCTTTCCCAGTCTTTATCTAACCTCCCCAAAGTGGGCCAAGCAAGCCTGGTATTTCTACACAATTCAAGCAGTGTTGTTTTTTTTTCATTGCAGAGGGCAAATCCCAGAATAGAGCATAAATAAATAGATGATTTTGGAGGACTGTAGATCATTGAGCAGAATGCAGAAAAGGCTCCTTGTTTTGAAAGAGCAGCGTGAGGCTCGGCAACAATGAGTCTTGAAGCCCGATGAAAATCTTGGATGCTTTGAGGCTCTGTGTGTTGGGTGAACTTTATTTATATTTGGCACAGATGAGCTCATGTGTGATGCCAGCGGCTGCCAGGGGATGTGGATGGAGCTGAATAAAGCTTCTCCCAGCCTGATACAGGGAAATGTTGAATAAAGGCTGGAGATGGTCATTTCTAAGCTTTACTTGGGTTTTGAAGTCAGTCTCATTTCCCTAAGGAAAATCCCTTTTTTCCCCTTTTTTTTTTTTTTTTCTTTTCCTTTAAGAAGCAAACCTCCCACCATAAAAAATGCAGACAGCACCTGTGTTGTTATTTCCATAACCCCCCTGCCGTGGCACGGAGTTCGGAATTAGATGATTTTAAGGTCCCTTCCCATCTAAACCAGTCTATGATTCTATGGAAAAGTGCAATAGCAATTCTCCATATAGTTAATCTCTTCCTCTCCCAAAACTTACTCTGGTGTGCCTGTCTTTTGGGACATTTATTGCTACCAGCAGACCCCACCTTCTTAAGTGAACTGTAAAACACATCTCCTTTGCTGGAAAGAGGGAAATTTGTCAACTCTGGAAAAGAGCAGAAGAAAGAAAATAACCTTAAAACTCCACTTCAAAACTCAGACAGTTGAGCATGTAGATGTGTGGAGATATACATATATACACACATAAATAAAACTTTTTTTCTAGATCAGAAATGCGTATTTCCAGGGTAAACGTTTTGGTGATGCCCAAGGAGTGTGCAAATAGAGAGGAAAGTCAAGGCAGCTCCTGTTTGCCACATAAGCTGGGAGTTTTCACCTTTGCAAAGCCCCATCTTGGAGAAGACTTTGCTGATCTCATATGATGGAGCTCCCTTTTTCCCCCTCTGAATTCCCTACTTTGAATACACTGAAGTTGCTTTGAACTCTTTCAATTATTTAACAACTTTTAAGTGGAGAAATATTTGGGGGTTTTAATTTCATTTTTGGCTCTTCTCCACCCCCCACCTCCCCCCACGTTTTATTAAAAAAAAAAAAAAAAAAATTGCCTCCATTCTGTTTGCTAAACAGTAATTGCAGATCTTTCCTGCCACCTTTAATACTCCCAGCTAATTATCCTGAAATAAATCTCTTTCAAGTCTGCGTGCCAGCAGTTGTGGGATATGAGCGGCTCTTTCAGCTCCCGCCTGCCTGTCACTCAAGCAGGCCTCAGCTGCAGCTCCGAATGATGAGTATTAGTCTCCCGCTGGGATGATTCTCCCAATCTCCCCACTTCCAACAGCATCTCCCAGGGCTGCACCACGCTCCTACCTGTTAGCCTAATCTGGGATTTTCTTCTGCTAACGCTGTTATTTTGAAAGGAGGAAGAGGATTCCTGGGAGAAAGGCACTCGGTTAACCTTTTCCTAATTGCCATTCAAAGCTGAAAGCAAGGGGAGGGGGGAAAAATACAAATAAAATCAGATGATGGGTGTTGCTGCACGGGAAGATGTCTCTGGGAGGGTGGGCGTGCAGGTGAGGTCCCTCCTGCCTTCCTGGGGTTAGTTCTTTGGCCAAAGGAGGGGTTTTTGGGGATGGGCTCCCAATTTTGGGAGCTCGCCCTCTCCGGGGACTCGGCGGTGTTATTTGCAGCTTGTGTCCCGCTCGCTCAGGAACAAGGTTGTGGGGTTGTAGGCAGAGCTAAATGCTCCATCATTAATTTATTATGTGCTAGCAGTAATAGCCAGGGCTATTTTTAAATGCCACTTAAGCTCGTGCTCACACACGGGTGTGTAATTTGACTACAGGACATGCATAAAATGACACATTGTAATGCACTTAAAGATACGGCTTTAAATGAAAGAACTATTAAACTATTAGTATTTAAAACGCTCAGGTTTTTGGTGGTTTTTTTTTTTTTTTTCCCCTGCTGTATGTGGGCATTTTAATGGCTTAACAATTGGATTATTCCAGAAGCAGCCCTGCTGGGGATGCCATGTGGATGCACCTGGGTGATGTGATGGCACCCACTGCCTCTTGGGAGCTGCTGATGGGAAGTGAGGGATGCTTGGAAGCACTACAGGCATCCCCTAGCTCAGTGCTCACATCTCCACCTCATTCCTGACACCAGAAGTTTTGGTTAGCCATTAAAGGCACTCCCAAGTTGCTCAAATCAGTCTTCCCAAAGAGTTGTTTTTCACTGAGAGCCCCCTCTCTAAACCAGTGATGGGCTGTGTTGAATTAATTCCATTAACTGCCAAAGGAATTCCTTGCTGCCGAATTATATTTCCTGTGTCTGTAAATCATTTCAGCGCTGCTCTCCCTGACAGTTATGCAAGTGACCTTTTGATTTCACCATGTTTGGTGTTTTTTTATTTATGACATTGATAACCACTCTGTGGCTGCACACCATGGTGAGATTGGGATGCTGGAGAATATAGAATATTTTGTAAATATGCATGCATAAAAAATGGAAACAGCATAAAGTTGAATGTTCCAGACTTGGACCTTGGAAACATAATATTTACACTGAGTAAGTCATGTTAGTTTTAGGAGTCTATTTCTGGGTATTTTCACTTCCAGAGGAAGAATTGCTTGAAACCTTCCCCTTCTTCTGACTGAGCATGTTTTTTTCTTTTGTTTAATCACCAGGCCCAGCTCTGCAGAGCCCAGGCAGACTCTGGATTTAATGGGAGTTGTGGATATGCAGATATCGGAGCCAGGGATGCTGTAATCTGACTTGTGTAGTAGCAGGGCTGTGGATTCCTCAAAGGAAAGGGGACTTGAACACCTCAAATTTTGTGCTGGTCTTTGCAGGTGTTGTAGTGCCATAAAGACATTTCTGACCCTATAAAGCTCCTGGCTTTCCAGGAATCTCTGCCTGCATGTCTTACCTCCCCTCCGTGATCCCATCCTAATGGGTCTGAGCATGAAATGCTGTGAGTGAAACTGCTCTTCTAGGCTGGGAAACCATGTTGGCATCCCAGCACTTGATTTGTAAGTCTAATTAGAAGTTAGAAGTGTCAGTGACTGCACTTGCAGGCACAATTATAGCACCTGCAAAAAAAAAAAAAAAAAGAAAAAAAAAAAAAGAAAAAAAAGAAAAAAAAAGAGAGCCTGTTTTTCCCATTTGGCTCATCCTCTAGGTGCAAGTCTTCTATAAATATCGTGGCCTGATGAGGAGAGCTGTCTAGAAAAACCTGCAAACCAGAGGAGATCCTCGCTCTGGCCCTTTTAACAAACCCAGAGCATCGTGGTTGGCTTGTGCAAGGTTTTGCCCAAGTCATAAATTGAGGTTTCCTGCAAAACATCTGCTCAGTTCAGCTCTTATCTTGCTCCGCAAGAGGTGAAAAAATCCTCTGTGGTTCTCCTTTGGCATGGTACAAATATAGGCACCTATTTGTAAGGAAATATCAAAATAGAAGTGTTGAAAAAGCCTCACATTTGCTTCCCAATGCTGCATTAAATGTGTTTTGGGGCTGTTGGTGGTGCCCTTCTCAGTCCTGGTCAGGCAGTGCAGAACAAGCATCTCATTCCCAAATGGAATTTGTAGTGCTCCTGCCAGGACCAAGGACTGCAATTTTGGAAAGCAAAGTCCATGGGAAGAGCTGCCGAAATGCTGTGCCTTTACCTTCTGCATTTTACAACTTCTGTGGCTTAATCCTCAAACCAGACTTAATTCTTGGAGCTGCTGAGCCCTCGTAATCCGTGGCTGGGGTCATAGAATTTGGCACAAGCTGTCCAGTCCTCAGCAGAGGGGGATATATGATAGTGTGTGCAACTTGTATGCTCCAGTGTGTTCCCTGACACCTCAGGATGTGGTTCAACCTAGTTCAACATCTCTGCCTCTATGGGGATTGTACCTCAGCTGATATTTAAATGTTGGCATTGCTTTCATCCTTCAAATTCTGTTCTTTCTGCTATTTTTTGGGATTTTTTGGTGCCTGGATCTTCCAATTTTGCACCC
The DNA here is from genome assembly GCA_027886175.1 of Phylloscopus collybita. Lineage (NCBI taxonomy): Eukaryota > Metazoa > Chordata > Aves > Passeriformes > Phylloscopidae > Phylloscopus > Phylloscopus collybita. The sequence continues at coordinate 22,978,126 of JAJNNQ010000013.1, read as the reverse complement.
CCCCCATCTTTGTTTCTAAATTACGTCCTATTAATTATCCCATTTTCCACCTTTCAAAATCCAAAACCAGCATGAGGAAAAAGTACAAACTGAGAATAAAATTTCAGACTTCTTGCGCTGCTGCTGGTGTGTTTGCCCACAGCCTTCCTGAAAGACACCAATAAATAATGCTCTTCATCCCCTTAAAAATTAAATTAAACCCAAGTTTCTCAGGGGAGGAGGATAGGTTAATTACAAAGAGTTACCAATGCCATAGTTAAAAAGGCTCCTTCATTTTAATTTTTAATATTTAGGATGAAACCTAATATATGGCTTTTTTGGGATTTTTTTTTTTTTTTGCCAAACTAGTCAGTTTAGAAGTGGTGAATCTGCCAAATACAGAAACTTCATTCTGCCTCAAAACTTCCATCAGATAACTCCTTGCAGTATTTTCTGGGGAGACCTTGAAGGGGAAGGCAGTGCCACCGCAGCCAAAAACCTGGATATTGAGCATGGGTAAGGTTTGGTGGGAATAATTTTCTGTTTGAACACTGAGGGCAAAACACATTCATGTGTCTGGGCATGAAAGTTAGTAGAAAGACTTGGATTTTGAAGGGGAACTGTATACTGGATTGGAAAACATCACA
>JAJNNQ010000013.1:22937500-22972500 GCA_027886175.1 Phylloscopus collybita | reverse complement strand
CAAGCAGGGGGAAAAATAAAAGTCCTTGCCTGGAAAAAAGTCCACGGCTTAAAATAGATGATACTCTCTGAGCTGTTTTTAACCAGACATACTCTGTGTCATGTTCCTGTTCACTTGTGACTTGGTTTTAACTGGTTTTATGGAAGCTCACTGGAATTGCTCAGTTTGGTCTTCTCAGCCTCTGTGAACATAAAGCCTGTGCGTTCCCAAGGTTGATCCTGCTTCAGAAGAGACTGTGACAGTGACACTAATCTTTAAATAAACCCTTTCCCCCTCCAACTACGGGCTATAGGGTTGATCTCTTTAAAACAAAGAAGATTTTGTATGGATGAAAAGAGATCTGGCCCTGAGCAGTGCACCAGTTTAGGAGAATGAGGAGAGAGGGAGGATGCAATTAAGCTATAGCAGTAAATGAATGTTTTTGTGTTTTATCCCTGCCATCTCCAAAGAGACTTTGCTCCCATGTGCCTGTTGGAAAGCCTGCAGAAGAAGTCAGATGTCTCCCCATCCAAGCATGACATCCAGCATGGGAATGACCCTTCCCAAGGCCGTGCTTGGGGTACCACCGAAGGCATTGGTCTGCAGGATCACATGCAGGAACAGAGAGGTTTATTAGGGAACAAAAGGTCTGGTATTCAACTGGAGGCAAACGGCTTTATTAATGGAAATGGCAAAAAGCAGCTCTGTGGAGTCTGCAAAAGGGGTGGGGGTTGAGCCCAAATTTACCTCCTCTCCAGCACCCAGTAACTAGCCATGAAGAAGTGATGAGGGGAGCATGGCTTTGGCTGGTGTTACTTATTTAACTCCCTCCTTGGTTGATAGGTGGGAAATGCTCTTCAGAGGCTAGTGGAGAACTGCAAAAAAGCCTTCAAACCAAAAATCTCAAACCAATTCCCCTGTCCCAGCTGAGCCTGAATTATAAGCAATCATCAGGAAGGAGAAAACCTTTATGTTTGTAAAGAACTTGTCAACCTTATAAAATAGGACTAAACAAGGGTGTTCAGTGGTGCTTGCAGTGAGATGCTGGAAATGGTGTCCAGCTCTGGTAGTGCTGAGGGCTGGCAGGAGCCCTGGCAGTGGCAAAGCCATGGGAAGAGCAGACCATGCTCTGTGTGCAGCTCTTCGAGGGAGAGGTGTGTGTTTTCCAGGGTTGGTGCCAAATGCCTTGTGGTTGGGGTTGTTTGATTCTTTTCCTCTTCCCCCCCCCCCCCCCCCCCCCCCTTTTTTTTTTCTTTGGTGTTTCTGTGTGTCTTCCTGCTGAGGGGTGGCTCTTTTGACATGTTGTTATAGTGATGGAAGGAGCATGGATACACATTCCTCCGCTCCGAGCGCGAGACATATGGGAGCCAGATTGTACCTGTCACAAGTTGCCAACCTGAATTTCTGGGGTATAAGGGGACACGTTCCCCAGGGAATTCCCGCTTGACGTTCTTGATTGCTTTGGCTAATATTTGCTTTGTGACCTTCCCGTTCGCGGATCCGGCGCGCGGCGGTCGGTGCCGCTCCGGGAGCGGGAACGTCCGGCTCGCACCGATGCTGTCAGAGCTTCACCCGTGGATGTGCATGGGCAGCTCCATGCACCTGACACGTTGCATGGGAAAATTCGACTTTCCAGCTCAGTCCTGGATATTTAGTGTCACTTCAGATGTGTTTTCCGCCCCAAAGTGGGTGTTGGGATCACTCAGACCTGGAGCATCCGCAGCAGCCAGGGTGCGGAGCAGAGTTGGTTCGGATTCCCTTGGTTATTCCAGCTTGGTCATGGGACTACGCTGCTTTGCTGGAGCCATGTAAAAGTGTTGGCATGTGCAGGACATCCCGTTCCAGCCTGGCTTCCTTGGAGGAACGTGGCAAACCCTTGCTGCTGACTCTTTCTCAGGGGGTCCCGTCGTGCGAGCACGCACCTGTTGTGCAGGCTGCTAAATCTGACTGCTCCTGAAAACACTTTCATTTGAAAATTGATTTCAATTTTATTGGAACAATCGATATTATTTTAGAAAATCAATACATCATCAGCCTGAAGCAATTTGTAAGCGTTTTCAGTTTACTGAAATAAAAAAAAAAAAAAAAAAGAAAAAGAAAAAATCTTTGGGTTTTGCTCCCAATTGATAGAAGCATTTTTAACTGTCAAAACTGCAAAATCTAAAAACAAAAGCTGTAGATCTGAACCATGGAAAGGGAAAGGCAGCTGCTGTGCTGAAGGGTAGGCATTTCCCAATTTCCCATGTCTGGATTTTACTTTGTCTGGAGAATAAAGAGGAAAAATTCATGTTGCTGTCTGAACTTAGTTGCTCGTGTAACTCTAGAACCAGGATGATCTTTCTGAGCTAACCCTGGGTATCCCGATGGGAGTTCCTGGGCCAAGTTTTGAGGGAAAACCTTGGCCTGGCAGAAAGGCCACTCAAAGCAGGGGACCTGCTGGACCCAAACTCCCTCAGGCTGGTGTTACACATCCCTTCCAGTGCCAACCAGTACGGGAGAGATGCCAGTGAACATTGTGCCCTCCACCAAGCCTCTGGGATTGTGGTGCTGCTGAGTCAGGGAAAAAAATTACAGCTTTCCAAATGGCACATCATTCCTCCTGTGGCCATGCCATTCTGGGATGCAGGAGGGACACTCAGAACCTTAATCACCTGTGTGTGCAGCAGAACAGGAACTGTGAAAAGAGATGCTGCAGTCTGGGAACCAGTAAACTGAAGAAATATCCCTGAGAATTGTTTGTTATGGAAAAATTTTGCTCTTGGACCAGCACTGCCAGCTCCCCCCATGCTTTCTGTGTGTGGGTGGTGTTTGCTGTTCATCAAAGCTTGACTTACCACAGAGTGCTCCTGAGAAGACCCTTGGCATAGGATTTGGTGAGACCAGCTTGGGTCCAGGCTTCTCAAAATGTTTTTAAAAAATAAAGAAAACGGGGGTGGGAGAATGGCAGGAACCTGCCCTGGGTGGAAAAGCTCCACTTGGATGTTTTGGTTTGGGAAGAGGCAGCAGAGGAAGGGAGTGGGTGAATGTGAAGGAAACGTTACCAAACCAGCCTCCACACACATATTTCATCCTGTCTTTATCAAAGTTTTATGAGCATCTGGTCTTGGCCCCAAAATCTATTCAATTGAGGGATTTTTTTTTTCATCAATCTGAGTTTGACTACAGGCAGAATCTGCTATAATTCTCTTTCTTTTTTTCCTTTCCCCCTATTGATTTTACCTGGGCTGGCTTTGCACAGGCAGAGCCGCGCAGACCTGGGCTCCAGCCCGGCTCCACGTGCGGCACATAAACCACGTGTGACATGGAGAGGCTGCTCATGGATTTTATTTCCCAAGGGAGAATTTATCCAGGAGTGTCTCTGTTACTTAAAAACACTTTCTCATCCTTTTAAAGCCACAGCAAACGTTGGTGCAGGATTTGGCAGCGCTGAACAGACCGGGGAGAAAAAGGGCAGGGAAAGGTGGGAATGGGCAAGAAGAGCCAGTTCTGTGTTATTTCTCCAGAAGGCAAAAGTTGTATAAAGACCTGGATGAACTTCTGGACACAAGCTTCAATCAGTTGTTGAAGAAGATCTTTTTGTTTGTTGACAGCTGATTATTTTCTTAGATGCCTGAAGAAGTGATAGGTTTATTTGATGACTTCAGTGCAGTGATAATTTTTGTCCATCCAGAAAAACCCTCATTCCTTGGCCACAATCTACGGCTGCAATCAATTTGACTTGTGGGTAATTTAAAATAGTGTCTTAAGGTTTGTTCTTAAGAAGGAAAGGCTAAAGGAAAGGAGAAAGGGAAAAAAAATAGCAGGGTCTGAGCAGGTCAGCTCCCATGTTATATTCAACCTTTAATTTCAAGATACATTTGCAAAGTTCTGCCAGGACTCCAAACTCCAGAGGTTTTGAAGCTCTTGGGGAGTTTTTAGGAAGGCTTTTTGGTGCAGGTCTGAGGTAGCCAGATATCCTGTGACATTGCAGGCAGATAGGGCTCCCAGTGAGCTGGTTTGAGAGGTGGGTTTGCTCAGTTTAAGGGACTTCATCCTTAAGTCTAGGAAGCTTAACAGGGAATGAACATTTAATTTCACATTTATACAGCTTTAAAATAATTTGTGCTTTTAGCAATTTTTTTTTCCTTTTAATGTGTTCAACAACATGTTCCCTTCTGTGCCTGTAGAGGGAGGGGGCCTGGCTGGAGAGATCTTGGATGTGCTCCCACATTTGTGCCATAGTCCCTTCCAGCAGCTCTGGGACCACAGGCAGCTCCAGTGGGAGAGCTATTCTATCAACTGCTGGTGTTTTTCCAGAAACATCTCCCTGGGCATCCTGGCCCCATGCTGTGGATGGCTCCCAGCCAAGGGCATTGAGAACCACTGGGAACTCCCACCTGATTTCCAAAAGAGTACTAAATCCTGGGCCTCTCTTAAAATCCTGCTGCAACACCCAGAACTTCAGGCTATTTTAGAAATCCTTAAAGCTCAGCTAAATTTCCCAAGAAAAGGTCTTGAGTGCAGTGACATCAGAGGGAGTGACCTGACTCATTTGGCTGTAATTTTATATACATTATTTAACATATTTAACACATTTAATTTACACATCACACTAAAACCCAGCTTCTGCTACTTCTGAATTGCATTTGTGCTGAGGAGTTACCGTGTTCCAGGGCTTAACCTTGCCCCAAATATGAAGTGTCAGTCTCGCTCCTCCAGGAAAGGACCATGGACCCCTGGAACTTCACCACTAAAATGCGTGGGATGTGCAAGGGAGGGAAGAAAAAAGAGTTTCCAGCTAAAAATATCTGACGTTAAACATTCAGGTTGGCCAAATAGCAGATAAATAAATAGTTTAAATATTTTCCAGGTCTAATTGTTCCTGTATTTAGTCTGGGCTCTACTTTACTGAACAAAAGTGAAAACAAGTAAAGTAGAGGATAAGCATAAATAGCTGCATTCTGCCAGAAATATTTAGAGTTTCTGCACTGCAGGAACCAGGCATGGGTTCGTTTTTTGCTGGCTCCAGCCCTTTTGTTTGAGCATTTATATATTTCTTCTGCCTAGTTAAGTACAGCCAAACTACTCTGTGATTCCTTGAGTGCAAACAGCCCAGAAAGTAAGCAAAAGTAGGAAGGAGATGCAGGCATTCCAAACCTGTCCCCCAGCCTAACCAGAATCTGTGGGATTGATCTACTCACCTTCAGGAGCATCAGAAAAAATAAAGGGCTGATAAAATGGGCATTTAGAAAGTAGGGGGGAAAAAACAACAACACAGAAACCCAAAACAAAAACAAAACAAAAAACCTAGGGAAAAAAAAAAAAAGTAGAAGGACTAAAGACTTGGTTGAACAAAAACGGGAGTGGCCACCTCACAGAAATGGCCAGCTTTAAGTTTTACAGGTTCAGCACCTTATGTTCCAGAAGAATTGATACAAATTTAAATTTATTAATAAATGAAACAAAACCCCAACAAACAAAAAACAACTTTGAAAAAGGAGTATATGCTGGCATTTTTATATTCACTCTGATTGACTCCAAATGGTGCTCAGAGAATAGTGCTGTATGGTGGCATCCATTGTCTGGAGTCTGGGATAGAGCTCCGAGCAAGAGAAGCCCTGCCATGGGAAAGGCACTGAAATGTGGAACTTTTCAGGGTCATTCTGACCATCTGAATATTTCTGATTAACTTTGAACAGGCACAGAAGAAAATATTCCCAGAAAAAAAAAAATCAATACTTTCTCCTGGATAATTTTGGTTTTACAGAAACACCTTTTTGTACTGGAAAAATTGGTTTGATTTCAGATTCCCAAGGAAGTCCCATGATAGTCTGTAGCATTTTTTTTAAGTGGACCCATGGAAATCTCTTGCAGAAAAGTGACAAAGATAAGCTCTTCCTTTCCCTATGAGGAAGTGTAATGTTATTCTAAAAGGCTGGGAAGTACTAGGAAGACAAGCTCAGTTTTCCTGTGAAAAGAATTTTATTCCCCATTTTATAGTTTGATTGCAACTCAGTGAATAGAAAGATGAACACAAGGCTTTGATTCAGACTCTCAGAACAGATTATCCTGGATAATTTTGTGTCTCTTAAATTCTGTAGAAATCTTTTGTGATGTCCTGTGGGAGAACAAGGGGTTGTCTTTAGGTTTCACTTGATCTGAAAAGACCACAGGACTGGACTTTTCTGCCCAGAGGACCTTGGGGATGTGGCTGCCTGAGCTGGAAAGAGCCTGCTGGGTTGTGGGGTGTCTTTGGATCCTTTAGGATCCCTTAGAATCTTTTAGACCCTTTAGATCTGCTGTCCAAAGTGAAGCCATGGACAGAACCCCATGGCCCTTAGGGAGCCAGAAAGGCTAGTGATGCCAGTTGCATGTTGCAGCAGAGACCCAAGATGATTTTTGAATGTTGATCTCAGTACAAGTGTAACCATTCCCAGAGCAATCACCACCAAATTTAAAAAATAGCATCAGGAAGAATTATTACTTGAGGGTTTTTAGCAATTACTCAAGTCAACATCATTTGCTGAAGTGGGTAATTCTTTATTGGATTGTGGTTTGACTTGAATCTGTTATTTTTCCATTCCTGTTGTGCAACCTTCCCCTAATTCCTAATTTGCTTTTCTAGACACTTTTCTTAGAACAAGTAGCAACCCAAGTAAGTTTTTGCTGCTTTTGGTGTCTGTTGCTAGCAATAAAGTTAGCCCATGGAGGGAAGGAAGGCTGAATTGTCTTGTGCACCCCCCAAATCAGCTATATTTAATTACTGGGCAGTGAGTTCCAGTTGCTCAAACCCATCTGCTGGTGTCACTTTTGGTGTGACTGGGTGTGTTGGATTAAATTTTGTGTTGGTAACCACGAAGAACATGGGCATGGAGGACACCTTGGTAATCCCATGGAGTCACTGTCCCAAATGGCTTCACCCAGCCACCTGAGCAGCATCAAATGGACTGGCCTGGCTACCGGAATGAAAATCGGAATTCCTGCCAGCTCTGCTCAGGCTTAATTTCTCTCTGTTGCTCTGTGGCACCACCCACCCTCAGGGAGGTAGAGATGAGATAATCTCACAAAGCACAGTTATCCTTAAAAAGGTGCTTAAAGGAGTGTACAGACCCAGGAGCCAAAGGTGAAACCAACTCTTACTGTGATTGCTGTGAGCGTACAAAGTTCCAGGCACCTTTAGGCTAAATGTGAATATCAAACACCAAATTATCTCAACTTACAAAAAAACTTCAGCCTTCTATGTGGTCTAAAAATATCCTTTGTTATCCGTGAGACAGTCCTGGTTGAGGTCAATACAATAAAATATGCTGCAACCCTCAACTCTAGGTTCGTGTTCTCATGTTCAATACGAAAATCAAAGGGACAGGAGGAGGATAGTTTCCCATGGCTGAAGAGCAAAGTACATGCATTAGCTTAATAATATTAGTTGTGAGATGCAGAGATAAGAGAGGTGGGTGGGGAGCAGCAGTTCCCATCTGAGCCCTAATGGGGACTGTGGGAAAACTTCAGCGAGCAAACCCCAAACCGGGTGAAAGTCGTTGCAGCTGAAACCCATTACACACCCCAACTCAGCCCAAGTTCGTGGAGGTTTTGCAAACCTTTTGATGAACCTGGGCTGAGTTTTAAGCTAATCTGGCCTGAGTTAGAGAGTCAGGTGGAAGTGTTCTTGTTTGGCCTGAGTTATGCTCTGATTTTGAACTCGAAAGCCAATGTGAAATTTAGGATGTGAGAAACCAACACAGACCCAGAGAACTGAAGAAGACATTTACAGAGCTATGGAAAACCAGGAGATCGCCTGATTTTCTCTGTACCATTTTGTTAAATTTGATGTCATTTGTGGCTATGTTTAGAAGGGCTCAGCCAATTCTTGTTTATGTCTTTTCTCAGAAATTCTCATTTATGCACTGTTTCCACCACATTGTTGGAGGGCAGGTCTGCTTTAAACACTCAGAGCGTCATTGAAATGAAACCAGGATGACATAAACTTTCCAGGTTCTATTATAACTTCTTTAATGCAGAAAGAGTGTTTCTGCTGATTCAAACTTAGAAAAAGCAATATAGAATGGTAGCGTGGTTTGGGTTATAAGGGACCTTAAAGATCATCTGTTTCCACCTTCCACCATTCATGGCAACATTATTTCTTTTATGAACAGTGGAGCTTTGTGAGACAACCTCTGTCGTACCTCTGGGCATGACGAACACCTGTCCCACAGTGTTTCTTTCTCCTCTTTGGTGGCATCTTTGCCAAGGTGCACATTTTTGTGCAGTCCTTTTCCATGCAGATGCTGGTGCACAAAGGAAAAGCCAGCAAGCAACATCCATAACTCCTGTGTCCTGCCCTGCTTTTATTATCTGGGCACAGGTTACTACACGCCTTAGACCTGCTGAGGTCAGCTGCTGAGGAGGTGGGTGGTCTTTCACTCCATTTTCAAGGTGAAAAGCCAGCTTGTAACCGGTCATCTGGTGCAGCAGGAAAGCTTGGACCTGCCTGGTTTGGGGTTTTTTCCCAAGAAAATAATACAGAAAACAAACGTAGAGAGTCAGAGTTATGTTCAAATATTCAGCCAGGCTCTCAGCTGGTTTTGTTTAAGGGAATTTCTGCTGAATCCTGAGCAGCTCAGACAGGTGATGCTGACAGTGTAAGTACATGGCTACTTGCAGTCAAAATATGAAGTTGGCTCTATGCTTTTTAAAAATATAAAATTAAAAGTATTTGCTGGTTGCAAAAGAGTGTGTCCTATGAATGAAATGCTTCGCTTTAGGGTGATATGTTGTGACTTCTGAAAATTTGAAATACCTGTTATGGATCAGCTCTCACTTAGAGGGGACTGTATTTGTCAGATGGTGATTGAAGTTGCAAATCAATATTCTCCAAGCCTGGAATTTCCAATGGGGAGGCAGATAGCTGCAAAAAACATCAGTTTTAAGAATAAAATAAAATTAAATAAGCAGTAATAAGAAAAAAAAGTACTTGACAGGCAAATTTGGTGTTACACATTCTGCATTTCTTTTCAGTCTTTCAAACTTTCTGAACACTATAATTTGTTTCTAGTGTTAGCATCACTATCATCAAAGATGTTGGACTCTATTAGCTCAGCTGTCTAAGGGATGTCTTTTTAAAAAGGAGGACAGTAGGGGGGAAAAAACCCCACCCCACCAACAAGTTCAGCCACTTGAATTCAAACAAAATCACTTTTCTTACCATGTCTCTTATTTGCAATCAAGGCAAGGACAGCAGGAAAAATCTCAGTCGACTGCTCACTTGCCCCAAGACAGGCAGAGGTTTTAAATTAGTTGTGGCTTTGCTGAGGTTACTCTTTCCAAGCAGGAATGCCATGTGGAACGACTTGTGCCACAGCATGGACTGAGATTTGGGTTAAACAAAGCCTGTTATTTTATGTGGCGGTTCAGAAATGCCTCTCAGTGGATGTTTCTTTCTACCCATCATTTTTCCTGGGGTGTAGGAGTCCCTCTCTCCAGACTTGACCCTAATGGTATCTTATTCCCTTAAAAACAGAGCAGATGTAGGATGGTGGGGTGGACAATAATAGATGATCACCAGTTAGGTGGAGGAGAAGGTGTGGATCCTCCTGGTTGAGGCTCCACACTGAAATAGAAGAAATTGAGGCAGACCTTAGCTCTGGTATGATCTCCCTTCCTCAGCATGCCATGGAGACTTTCTCAGACAGGGATGTTGGTCCTTTCTATTCTGTTTTCCTGTAGTAACTGTGACAGTGTGAGGGACTGATGGTGTGCACTGCTGCCATGCTGATGTTCTGCTCCTTGTCTGGAGCCCTGGCTGGGCCTGGAAAATGCCCCCTGGGCTCCGGAGTTACTGCCTTCCACTGCTAGAGATCAGCAGCTCATTATTGTGCTGTGGTCTTGCTTTGCCTCTTTTCTGTTTGCAGTTATTAGCAGGATACAACCTTTGTCAGATGAGTTTTTGTTTGAAATGATTTATTAATTAGTTCTGTTGCTGAATTAATAAATAGATCAAGTTTGCATAGATAGTCTCTTTGCTTTGTCAAAAGCAAAATGCAGGTTTGCCTTCAAAGCTGGATGGGGCACGTGGCATTTTCCTGTTTGGTTGAAGGAAAAGAACTCTTTCAGACTGGTTTTAATGGCCTAAAGGAACTAAAGCATGGAATATTAACTTTCTCTGAGTACCCCTCACATTTGCTTGAAATTTTCTCTTTATTTGGAGCAATCCCTGATTGCTCCTTCTTGCATTGGGATAGCCAAGGGAAGCAACAAGGGAGACATGAAGTCAGCCCAAATGGACAAAACAAAATTTCAATGAACATTCCTGGGAGATATTTGCAGGGTGTCACCAGCTTTGCTCATGTCTGTTGTTGGTATTTCAAAATGTGGGGGTTTTTATGCAGAACACAGGCCAGAGATTTCTTTTAAATGTTTGGATTCCAACCTTTTTTTGGGTTTCAGAGCATTTGCCACTCAATTTATATATCAGCAATTATGTTCTCATTAAAGCCTCTGTATAAAATGAACATGACAGAGGATGAGGGTGGTTCTTTCCCATTGCTAATTCTCTACTATGAAAAGAAAAAAAATACCAACTGTGTAAATCTCCGCCGTGCCTCTAATGTGATTTGCTTAAATATGTTCTAGATACTGAGGGATATTAGACACATGTGATCCTTGAAGGGAATGAAGATCTTGTGTGTTGTCTGCTTTCTCTTGATTTTGTGCTTTTTGGTGAATCTGAGATGTTTGGGGCAGGTTCTTGGTGATCCAGCATCTAGTGGATCCATGGGACTGTGGAAGAGGGAATGCAGTGTGAGAGAGAGAGACAGAGTCTGTCATGACTGAGCCACAAGTGATGGAAATGTGCTGGAGGCTAATTTGTTCCTTGTGGAAGAATTACAGGATTTAGGATGGATATATGTCAAAATGAATGGTTTGCTGCAGGAAAGTGTGTGGGATGAGACTGGATTTAGTCAAGATGGGAGAGACAGAGGGGCTTTGGGGTTTGTTTACCTTAGGAGGAAAACAGTAGGAGGTGGTGGTGAGGACGGGGAGGTGATTGCCCAGGGCAATGGGTAATGGATTTCCCAAAGTTGTTGATGTTTTGCCTGCTTGTGGATATGGAGACAGACCTTTACATGTTCTCAGAAGCACATGTTGTGTTACAAACATACCCAGAAAATGTATTTTGTCCCCAAGGTGAGGAACATGAGCAGCCTCAAATTCTAGAATGGGTTGTGTTCCACAGCCTCTAGTGACTTCACCACTTTCATCCATGGAAAACTGTTTTCTGATCCACTTGGAAACTTTCCCTCCAGTTCCTTTACTACTTGCAATGACCTTTCTCTTTCAGTCAAAAATATAAATTGTATATTTAAGTACAGGAATGCTACTCACCTGTCACTGAACCTCTGGAGGAAAGGCTCCAATGGGAACTCTGTTTTCTGCTGATTTTGGGGATTATGGAAACTCTGGCCTTCTCTGCTGGATGATCTGGGGACTCATTTGAACAGAAGGTGACCCAGATTCCCATTCTCTCTGCCTGACTCAGATTAGGGCTCTTTTTCACAATAACCCCTCCAAAGAAATGCACGATCTGGAGAACCTCTGCCAAATATCATAATGGCACTTGAGTTTGGGGCTGGTTAGTGACATGAAATGAAACAAAAGCAACTTCCTGACAATAGAAGAAACCATTCCCATTGTGAGTGAAAATCATTTTCAAACATGAAAATGCACCAGCTGGGTCAAGTAATGCTTATGAAAAATTCTCAGGTGTTACTTTGATATGCTCAGCAAAGGAACTTTAATTTAATAGGACTCAGTTGAAAAGAACCAATCAAGGAACAGTGGAAAAGCTGAATGCCCAACATAAATACCTGCAGTTCCACCCAAACAATGCCATTGTTGGGCTGTAATCAGGAGAGGACTTTCAAACAATGGCTGGAGGCGTCCCTGGCCAGTTGGTGCAGGTAACGCTGGATGACTAATGCCTGGTGTGTATCTGGGTACACACATCACTGTTTACTAATCTTTTCCTTTCTTAGTCATCCTTAAAAGGCTCCTCATAGCAGTGCAGGGACGCTGAGCACTTTTTTCAATAAGCAATGTTGTGTTTGTGATACAAGTTGCTGGATGCAGAATTCAACTTTGCTGTAGCTGTGGTTCGCTTGAATGATCTTGACCTGATCCTGGAGGGTTTGAAAGGCTAATCCATTCATTCCTATTCCAGACATACACAGATTAGGCTTCTGTTGAAACAACTTGCTCTTTTGAAAATAGCAACAAAACTGCAATCGGCTTTGCATGTGTCTGAAATTTCCAGCACGGGGAATGATACTGGCCTTTGTGCCCTTCCTTTGCTCCCTTCCCCAAGGAGCACAACTGTGCTGGTCAGCCACAGTGCACTCTTTCAAGCTGGAAAATTCAGCAGCTGGAGCTCCCAGGCATGACTTCTAGTTGTTTTCTAGTTTGGGTATGCTGTATAGCTTCAATATGAGGTGAGCTGACTAGTTGTCTTGTGTCAGTGGGCTTCAGGTGTTGTTTATCTTGCTTCAACATTTACTTTCTTTTGCAGAGTATGAAACAAGTCTCTCTCAGAAAAAAAAAAAAAAAGGGAAAAAAGGAAAAAAAAGAAAAAGCCTCGTGGCTTTGAAATGGTCACTTCTCATTTCTCTTTTCAGGTATCAGGTGCTAACAGACATGTTTCATAGCCAGATCATGCACTGGAGAAAATGGCATCTGGTCTATACATCCTTAGACATCTATGGAGTGTCCCCACATACACGTGTCTGTGGGCACCTGCAGCCAGCTGTGGGTGCCTGTACTTAGCTGATGAGTTCTGATTAGGGGTTGTTAATTTTCATGTTGGTCTGTGCTGTGAGCTGCAGGTAATGGTGTGCTGGGGAGCTGTGCACAGCCTACACGTGTGGGCAGCTGTTTGTTTGTGCCTGTTACCGACCATGAAGGTCAGAGCCTTGATAGGGTGGTGGTTGAACTTCACTTAAACTTGGAAAGCAAAGATACAGATCTCAAGGGACAGGATGGGAATGGGGCACTCTGGTGAGTGTCCATAAAGAAGTGACACCAGTTGTCAACCCCCTGTGTGCCTGCTGATGTATGCACATGTGCAACCGTTTATATGCATATAGAACCATTATATAGATCCTTTCCATGGAAGTATCTATGTGCAAATTCATCTAATGCTAATCAGAAGAGCACAGAATAGTTTGGGTTGGAAGGGACCTTAAACATCACCTAAAAACCATCTTAAAACTCCTGGACAGTTTCCTTGTCTAACATGATGCTGCATAAATTTGTCTTGTGGTCCCTGGCTTGTCCAGCTCCATCTTAGAAATTATTTTCTTTGACACTTGTTCCTTTCATGCAGCAGATTTACGATCCCAGGTGCGTTGTGGTGACTTTGGAACTTTTTTTTTTCCTCTGTGTGCAAAGAAGAAAATTCTGGGGAGGCAAGGGCTTCCCTTCAGTGTGTCTGGGACTTTACAAGTGAGGAAGTTTGTAAACAGACCTGACACAGGCTGCTGGAAAGGGATTGTGGCCCCAGACTAAAAGGTTCTGGTAAGCTTGCCTGGACTATTGGCCAGCCCCCTTCCAAAGGGGGATGTGAATAAGTGCCTTCCTCTGAACTGCTGGTAAAAAAAATGGTACTTTTTGAAGTTATCTGCTGTTGGACCTGCCAAGGAAAGGCACCGCACCGAGGAGAGCTCCTCCATGGTCTCTGCCACTACAGCCTTGACCCACGAGGATGCTTTGCCCAGGCTGGGATGTCTTAGGGCTGCGAGTGGGGGAATTCTCCACAGAGTCGGAGGTACAAAGAGTGATTCCTTGCTGCATATTTACAGCCGGCACGGCACGGCAGCGTGGTGCGGGCAGGCGGCCGATGCGGGCTGCATAATGAGTGAAGGAAGGAGCGCCTTCCCCGCCCTGCAGCCAGCTCCCGAGGCATTCAAACCCTGCGCCTTGACTTAAGCCTACAGCAGCACGTCCTGCTCCGACCCTTCACGTGGGCTGCGTTACACTGACAAAGAAAAAGGCTTTTTGTATTGTCTCTGCCAGGCTGACCTTTAGAGTGTTTACTTTTCAATCAGCTTTAAGCAGGCGAGCTTGAACTCCCCGGCGTGAGCAAGTTCAGCGCCGGAGTGCTCTCGCCCAAACATTTGCCAAGATAACGCCGAAGTGACAAATAAACACGAGTTGTTTTTACAGGTGTAAAATCAACAGATCAAATGCTGACCCTGGCCGTGGTGGTGAAGCCGGCCCGCGTTGTGTTTGAAGAATACCACTGCATCATTTACACTTGCAAACCCTTTGTAATCTTAATCTCTTTGTGGCTTTTATGTTATACTGGCCCCCCAAGGTTAAAGAAAGAGATTTAGACCTTAAACACAAATCCAGCCTTCAAGCTCTGGAATTATCTTTGCCTTTAAATGCAACTGATCAATGCCCATTTCTTTTGAAAATAAAACCCTTTTGAACCTTGAAAGCCTTCCACTGTTGAGCTATGTCTAAGTGCCACATGGGGAAATGGGCAGAAAAAAAGCCCATTTTTCCCTTAGTGCTTGCATTAGAGGTCCTGAAGTTCAGTCCAACGCAATCAATTTAATTGGCGCTAGCTCTAGTGACAAATTATACTGGTTTACACTCAAGTGTAGCACAGATTCCTCAAACGCTGGGAAAGAAGGGAGATACACTTCTTGGTCTCTACTTAAAGAGGGCAACATATTGGAAAAGGAGCACATTTAATTTATCACTGTCAGAGCAGGTGCAAAGTTTAATTCTAACTAAAAGCATTAAACAATTAACCCAGACAGTCAGGCCCTTCGGAAAACGCTCAGTTGCAGGGAACACATGGACCAGATTACCAATGGAAAAAAGTCATGGCTCCTCTTTTATTTAAATGAATATCTCCTACCACTTAAAAAAAAAAAAAAAAAAAAAAAGGAAAAATAGAAAGAAAAAGGGAAAGAACTTTATAGACTTCTGAAAACCAGTGAATAAAATCTAAGATGGGAAACTCCATCAGAGTGGCAGCAAATAGCTGCCTTTTAAGTAATTAATTGATCTTTGATACTGCATGAATTAGGGAATCTATAACCTGCTGATACCATCTCTCTATAGTGTGCATGCACGTGCTTTTTCAAAGTGCCTGGCTACTGTTTTCTTCTGCAAGGGAATGTGCTCCTTAGGCTGGGTTTTATCCCTTTGGCACGCTGAAGAAACACAAGGGCTCTTTGCAAACCAGGCATGGCTTGCCCAGAGGCATTTGCAACCTGTGGTTTCGATTTCATAGAGGAGATTCCCCCAAACTGAGATCCCATTGGAGAAAGGCAGTAAATCCATCCTTCAATAATCCTTCCTTCAACAGCAAAGTGAGGTCCCACAGCTACAGCAGACATCAATGCTGGTGTAAATTTAAACAATGCTTTGGCAGGTAAAAGTAGTGTTGGATGAGGGGCTGAGTGTGGTACAGGTGGTGCAGAATTTGGGGCTAAAAGATCACATTGTGGAGGACAGCTTGCAGAGTCACTCTCTCAGATGGCAAGTTTGAGTTAGTTTTTGTATCTGTAGGTTATGCATTTACAATAAAATCCATTTTTCTATGATATAAGAAGAGGAACAATCAGGTGTTTTTTCAGAAAGAATCTCATGTGTATTGTGAAGAAGTGAACTCTTCTTGTAGAGTTAACAAGGGAAGAGCCCAAATCCTTCCACAGGGTCTCTGGGCATCCTCACTGTCTTCTCAAAGTGGGTAAAAATTCCTGTCATTTCCAGTATGTTTTGTGTTGGTCTAAATTTGAATAGCCAAGGCAATTTAGAAATCTGTCCTTTCTTTCTGAGCCTTTATAAAATATGTGTCTGCAGAGGATAAATCGTTTCATTATCTTCCATTATTTTGTGGATAACGTACTGGTGATATTGAAACAATGAGAATAATAATACTGTTCCCACTCCAGTGCCATCAACAGATTCCCTCCTTCCACCGTCATTTCAGCATCATTACCATGTCTCATTGCTTAGACCTTAGGTAGCCAATTTTGAAGCAATTCTTCCTCGCAAGAAATGCCAAATGCCCATGTCAGACGTTCAGCCTGCCTTTTTCAAACTCCCAGGTACAAAGACGTGCAGGCTCAAGGGTTTGGATGCTTATGATATTGTGTAACCAGAGCTGATGTGCTTCAAATGTATTCAAAATCTGACTTTTTTCCTTATTTTTTTGAAACCTGCCGAGCCTGCTATTGAGCAAAGACTCATTTTCAGGCATGCATGAACAATGCAAATGGCTTGAAATTAGGTGAGATTTTTGCTTATATATCTGTGAATGGGAATTTAACTCTGCAATTTATAGAGAACTTATCCTTGGAAGCTGGAATGCCACAGAAATGGGATGCATGGGATTTTGGTGAACATTGTGGCTCCTGCCATGTGTTTGCCTTCCTTCCTCATCCTTTTGGGATTTGTTGAAGTGGTGGATGAAACTGGGACCACTCTGGGAACGGGTACATCCCACACCAGCACCTGCTGAAGGTGCAGCCATGGCTGGGGACTCCCAGGAGACGGAAGCAGAAGGAAAATGCAAAAGCGTTCAGAACAACTTTGCTGAGATCGTTTTCCTATTTCTCCCTTCCTTTCTTTTCAGAGATTTTAAAATTGTTTTTATCCCTTCAAGTCTAAAACCATTTATTACAAATACCAACACGAATTTCCTTGCAGTAGGATAAACACTCAGCTGCTCCACTTATTGGAGTGCTGCAACATAAACAAATCCAGACCCAACGATTTCTGCAGCGAATCCTTCCTCTGGTGGGGAGTGGTGTTTCTGCACTGCAATCAAGCTGGTGTTTGCATCCCAACAACATATTCTGAATGACAGGATCCCACATGGACTTTTTATACAGCAGAGATATAAGGGGAGGCAGAGGAAGGAATACAAATGATCTGCTCGATAATGGCCCTGGCCGTTCTTTGTGTGTTGGGGTGGCAAAGTGAGAGGCAAAACAAAAAAGCCCTGGCTATGTTCTCGTGCAAACCATAAAGCTTTAGGTCTTGTCTGCTTCAGTCTCACCAAGAGCCAGGTTGGACCAGAATGAGTCTGGTGGGGTTGTCCCCAGTGAAAAAGGGACAAAAATGGATTATTTTATATCAGTTTTGTATGTTGGCCTTTCTAGGATTTATTGTCAAGCTTTTCCTTTCAGTCCTGAAAGGAATGAATGGAATGAAAAGAAAGGATGAACAACAATTGCAATTAAAAATTTGATTTTTTAATAGTCACAGGACTCCTCAAGCTGTGACTTTTAAGAAAAGCATCAAATTTCCAGACCTTACATTCAAATTGTGAGATCTGGTACAATCCAGCCCCTAAAATGGATGTTTTTTTCTTCCTTCCTTTAAAACTCCTGGCATCTGAAAATGGAATGGGTTAGAGAGAGCTGGGAATTCCTTTGCAAAGCAGCACCAAGAAGCCAACAGGAAGGTTCTCCAACTCCCATCATGGTGGAGCATGGAACATGATGTAGCCCATTGCCCTAAAGTTGCGGTGGTATACTTGCTGTGTCTTCTTTCAGAGAAAAAGGACCTGGATTTGTTCTCACTTACACTACTGGAGGATTCATTGGATATGATAACCTTAAAGTATAATTTCACACAGCTTTTGAGTCTTTCAGTCATAACAAAATAGTCACAGCCAACTAATTTGGCCCAACAAAAAAAGAACAATACAAAAAAAGTAAAAACATTTTTGCTCTCTGTAAGTTACATTGTAACAAACAATTTGAGTTTACTAAACTGGGAAAAAACCCCCCACCTTAAACTGGATCAAACTGGAAGGTGTTGACCATATCCCAGCCAATATTTTGAGGAGATCAAATCAAAACACTTTTTTTTTCCCATACCACAACTCAATTTCTCAGGAAAATTTGTAATTTTCCTTGCAGTAGGAGCCCTTTACTTTTGTTCTAAGAGGAGGTGGACTCTTCAGCCATATGGCTGTATAATCCCTTTTTTCTTCAGTGTACTATACCACTACCCTTGATCTTGGTGCAAAGTGATGGACTCCTCAGGTTTTATTGAACTTTTTCTTTTATATTATGTAGACTTTAATATCAGTTTACATGGATCACCTTGCAGTTGGTTCAAATGTCTGCTTCCTTGATGCTCTGGATATGAAGAAACCCCTCTGTGATAGGTTATTTGTCCACCTGAGGAGCATTTGCTCAAAGCCCCATCCAACTGGACCTTAAAGTGATTAAATAAAATTATGTCCCAGAAATATGGTCCTCCTTGGGATACTAAACAGAGTAGGGGAAGGCTGAGAAGCCTTCCATAAAATGAAGTAACAATTAAAAAGAAAAATCTGTGAATGGAGTAGAGTAGGATGAACTAATTGGTGCTAAATGTGTGATTCTCCCCCATGGGATTCAGCCAATTCAGACCACAAGTAGAGAAAATATTTAAGTGTGTCCTGAAGTGTGTCTTACACTTGAGTTGCATTTACATTCATATCTAGGGTAAAGCAATTGCTTCAGAGTCTCCATTAAGGTGAAGATTATCAGGAGTTGGAGTCTCTGTTACTTCAACAGCTGTGGGGTCAGGCCCTGCTTTGCCCACCCCATGACAGCACAGCAGGTTTCCTTGTGGTATTCCTGGTGCAAGCCTTCCTTCCTTGGATTTACCTTCCTCGGGAAATGCTTCACAGGGAGTCAGAGGGCAAAATTCACCTCTGCCACAAACAATACACCAGGATGCCAAACCTGGGTGTGTCCCTGGCCTTTTGTTCAAAGTCTGTGTCAGGAACCTGTGAAGAACCAGGAGCGAAAAGGAAAAGCTGCTCGTAGCGGCAAGCGCGCTAATTCTGGCGGAGCGTGGAAGGGGTTTTGTTGATGCGCTCTTTAAAAGCATGATCTGTTTTCTGCTGCTAGTTAAAGAGGGTAGTGGCAGTCTTTAGTGGCTGTGTCAATGTAGCCCATGTTATTATGTACAGATGTGCCAGCTGCAAGTAGGCATTATCTCTTCGATAGTGCTAAGCACTTTACTGTGGGTCAGGGAAGTGCAGCTCTCAACCAATAGATCTAATTGCAATCCTTTTATGTTCTCTATGATTGCAGGTTTCTCCAGCACTATAAACAAATAGTAATCAACTAAACCTGTTACCTCTGAGCAGCGATGTCACGATATGAAATATTAACTGTTCCAAATACAGTAATGATGGTTTAAAACTGTATTTGTTCTTGAAGGTAAAAAATAAGGGGAAAAACCAGGAGTGCTAGCATTGGCAGCATGATGAGCCCTCTGGCTCTCTTTCATCTAATGAAAAATTGTGTCTGTGTATGACATGTTTTATGTGGTCAAATACAGTGTAAATATTGTGTACATATTTGCTATTGCAACAACATATCAACAGCACCACAAACAATCTCTTCCTCTCAATTTCCATTTTTTAAAGACCCTGTTATGTTAATACAAGAAAAACTTGTGTTTTCTTAGTTGAAGAAATGCTAGATGTGAGCCTTGGATGTGTGGCTGATGAGATAGAGTAGAGCTGGAAGTGGAGAAGGGCCTGGTTTCACCAGTTTTTTCCCATGTCTCAGGAGAATTTCTGTGGAAGCTCTTTCTGTGTGTTTGGCTTGCTGGAATTTTGGTGAGAGTGCAAGGAGAAGTTATTTGAGGTGAAGACTTCTTAAACTGAGAAGTGCCTCCTTATGCTTGCAAGCTGGACGGTTTTGGGTTTTGGCCAAGTCTGATTAGGAAATGTGTCCCAGGGACCTGATCCTGCCCGTGTTATTGAGCTGTCTTGATCTGAGAAGACTGGGCTTGGGCTGGCACATAATAATTCCCTACTGCCCCAACCCTGAAGGGTATCAGAATTAATTAAACTTTTTTTATGGTGTAGTTGCTGGAGTTCGAGGGCCTGTGCCCCTGCACAATTTAATTTACTGGCTGGTTATAGAGAAGGCTTCAGGGAGGTGCTGGTACTTGGATGCACGTGAGGTGTCCAAGGCTCAGACATCAGCTCCTCAGATGCTGAAGGAGTCCCTAGAAACAGCCTGAGCATCTTGAAATGGGGACTTTCCACATAAATTGATCATGAAGGAGAGTTTATGAAATTTTTCATGGTTTGGGATTTAATCAGCTCTGATCGATGCAGCCCTAATGCAAGGTGAACTTGTTGATCGCTTCCACTGGAGGGTAAAAAAGCCTAAGGAAAAGCTGGGGCCGAGCGTGCGGCCTGTGTTTCTTCTTGCTCTCATGCTGATGCAAAGCAAAGTAATTAGCTGAGCATTGAGGCTGCTCATTGTTACTCACACAGAGGCATAAATAACCCAACCAACGCCTTCCCACCCCCACCTGCATCTGTCTGGTTCCTGGTGTGCCCCCCCTTTTGGCCCAGGGGCATCCTGGGCTGATCGCCCCCCTCCCGACGCCTGGCCGAAGGGGGTCAGTGTTAGGCTGGGCTTTGTGCCTCCTCCACGCCCCCAGCTCCCACTCATCCGGGGAGTGAGAGATGGAGATTGGGAATTAAAATGTCTTTAAAAAGAAAATAAGCTTTTGTATCAGCCAGCTGGCGAAAGGATAAAGGACTGTGCTCACAAGATGCAATCAAAATTCAACAGTGTTTTATTAAACATGTAATATTATCAAACTAAACAAAAGAGCCCTCAATGGCTGGGAATACAATGCGATACAATTTATTTTTTTTTTTTTTCCCATGGTGTCATTCATACAAAAGTGTCATTGAGCATTCGGCTCCCAGTTACGAGCTGCACATGCAAATACCAGTACACGTGGTGGGCTAGGCAGTGGAATGCAATGTGTCCTGCAGGTAGATCGCAGAGAATTCCATTTTTTCATAGGTAACTGCTGCTAATGCACGGAGAGAATGGGTAGCTCACAGGATCAACCACCACAAGAAGCCAAGTTTAACTGTTTGCTAAGGACCTTGGTCAGTAAAGAGTTTATCAGGTGGTTTTCTCCAAGCCAGCCCTGTTTGCAGGCTCCTGCCCCAGTACCTAACCCCACAAGGACTGCAAATCAGCAGTGATGTTGATTTTTATATTCTGTTCTCGGTTAGTTTTTCTAGCACCTAATAGAAGTTCGTCATTAAAAGATAAAATGCTGTGACCAAGACTGAACAAAACATTTAGATACTCCTCTCTTTCCGTAGTTAGTTTTGTACCAGTACAGGCGTAGACCCAATGCAGAGTCTGGGAACTTGGATCAGGCCTAGGTTTTGCAGACACAGAACTGCTTATATCTGATATGTTTTGGGGATTCCTGTCAATGGGAGAGCACAGAATGGTGAAATGAGGATGTTGGAGCCCTTGTCCAGGTCCTGGTGAGGTGCTCATGCTCTGAGGGGGGCTGGAAGTGTGGGCTGGAAGGGCTAACACCTCCATCCCATACTCTTAATCCCACCTTGAGCTTAGGTGTAAAGGACAGCTTCAAGTGCAAGGCCAAGGTGAATCAGTTATAATTATCTCCAAAGAGCGATCAACAATTAAATTGCATTATTAACTCTGAATCTCACTGGAAATATGTGCTATCTTTCTTTTAAATACCTGAGGTATAGCTCTTCCCCTGACTATATTTACTTAGTGAATTTTGGTCCCTTAAAGGACTGGCAGCCGAACAATCTATCAATTAAAAAGAGGTGGTGGGGGGGAAATTGTGCCTGGCCTCCATCAGCTCAGCCAAGCAAGTTGGTGTAAAGGTGTTTGTGAACAGCAGCCTGGGAGCAACTCATCTGCAAAAGCTTTTTCTTCCCTGTAGAACCCCAAAGGCAAGGCAGCATGGAAGGGAAAAAAAGCAAAACCAAAATCTCTAAGAAGCCCTAACCTTGTAACATACAGTTTTTGCTAAAAACATATATTAATAATATATTATTGAGCGGGCATAGATGAAGAAGGCCAGGGAAAGCATGAGCAATAAGAGTGTGAGCAAGGTCAGTGTTCCTTGCCCGAGGACAGCACAATCAATAAGAGCTGGTCAATACCTGCTTTATTACTACACTCCCACTCCGAGCAAAATCGTTTTTAAATTAAGAATATATTTTGCAAAACTGAATTAACGATATTGAATATTTTGCTCTTTGATATGACTAGCTTTCAAAATCAAATTATTAAATATGGAAAAAAGCATATTGGTTCAGCTAAGGATTTTTTTTGTCCCTGGAAAGGAAGTGGCTGCTTTGTGATTCCCACTTGTGCCTGGGCACATTAAATTGTGCTGGATGCTGCCCCTGCCTTTCCTTGAAAGGTGAAATGCAAAGATATTTGGGTTTATTTCCAAATGGCTCCTTTTTGCTTTGGAGATGAAATACTGATGGATAAAGCTGAGTGTGTAAAATGGAGACTGGCAGTAAACTTCCACAGAAATGGAGATGTTTGTCTCTCCCTGGCTGGGTGCGGGGAGGATTCAGCCCGTCCTAAAACCACATGATTTTGTGAACCATCCCCACCTTTTCCCCTGCCTCCCTGGGCTTCCCAGCTGATTCACTGGGAGCATTTATTGATGGTGTTAATTTGGAGCTGGCGTGAAGGCTTGCTGCAGGCAGGTTACTCAGCAAGGCAGTATCAAAGGGTGAGACACAATCCGTCCCTGCTCCCTGGGGCAGCTTTGGCTCTGCTGGATTGTGCCAGGTCGCTCCTACCTTTCCCTCCAAAGTTTAGAGCCTGCAGTAACTTGAGCAAATCTTGTTTCATTGCGTTAAAATGATTACATGGGTTTAGGATGGCCATTTATCACGCTGAATTTTGTTTCCTTTGGAGGCAAGGGAAGAGAAGCTCTTTTATTTAGCTGTATCTGTGTTTTGAAGGCTTAGCTTCGGTGTGAGCTTTGAAAGGACACCAGTTCTGCAGTGGTGGTGTGAGAGGGAGGGCAGTGGGTGCTTGGTGCAGAGCAGCTGGCTGGGCAGCTTCCATTCCCAACATTTGGCCTGTGGATCTTGATCTGGTGTCCAGATGTATGGCTCAAGCCAGGGAGGGGGATTCAGGGCATTCTGCCTGCAGGAAAATGCTGATAATAGCCAATTGCCAACCTCATCTCCCACAAGCAGGATCTCAGGGATGCTGCTCCTCTCCTCTCTTGTTGCCCCTCCCAAATCCCTCCAGTGCCTTACTGGTGTCTGCCATGCACTCCTTTGTTGACATTTGTTTTGCAGTAATCAGTTGCTGGATGCAGCTAGGACATGAGATGGCAATCTCCCCTGAAATCATGAGATATTGAAAACACTCAGGCCTTTAGGGTTGGTTTGTTGGTTAGGATTTTTAAGTATTACTCTTTTATTGTTTGCTGCTTGACTGCTTCATCTAATTCTCCTTGAAACATTTAGACATCATTCACCCAGGGCAGACGGAGAACTTTCTCCCTAAAATGTGTCCTTGCTCTTTGAGCATCAAGGGGCAGCTGGATACTTGAGCTCCAAAGCAAGATCCCTCTCTTTTTGTTGAATTTCTTGAAATGCTCTCTTTCTCTTTCAAATCCCAGGTGCTGCCCCTCTTTGTGAGGACCAAGCTGCCTTCAACCCCAGGAGCTCCACAGGGGTGGTTTTCAAATTGATGAAGCCTGACATGCAGTTTTTGTGGCTGCTTAAACTGATACCTCCAGGAGGATGCTGGAGAGATTTAAGCCAGCAGCTTTTGACCAATGCAGGGGCTTCTGATGGGGATGGTGGCTTAGACCCAAACTTGTGAGGGGAGAGGTTTGAATTCACATCACCTCTTCTTTGCATCTCTAAGTCTGAGAGGGCTAGAGTTTATGTTATTTTGGGGGCACCAGAGACCTGGCCTGGATGTTGCCGGTTGCATTTGCAATTAAGGAGGGCTTTCACCACGTGTGACTGCGGTAGGGGCTCTGGTGCAGCAATTGCCTCTGTTCAGCCCAAAATCCAAATTAGAGGACTCTTCCTTAATTACCTCCAGGGTAAAAGAAAGGGAAATTGTTGTGTAGTAGCAGGAACATCAGGCTTTTAAGAAGAGAAAGCTCAAGCCATTTGTAGCTGTTTCCCTTTGGTATTTGGAGCAGGGAGGGAAGGATTCCTAGAAGTCATGGTGTTGAGTTCTTCATATTGGGATGGTTTAGTGGTGCTCAGCACTTCCTCCAAGGGTCTTTGTAGGGAGGACTGATACATCTGTTGTTTTCCTCTTGTACAAATTTGGTGGACATGCAGTAAGAATACATTGAAACAGGTCCTAGTGACATTTTTATTGGCAGGGAAAGGGGAAGTCAACGTATTAAGCAATTCAGAAGAAAAAAAAAAATCTTTATCTTACCTCACTTAGCACTTTGCCTCCAGTGTACTCCCTTTGGAAAAATTAAAAGTTGAATCCAGAGTGATTTCTGACATCCCTGACCCCCCAGCATTGTGGTGGGACAAATTTTATCAGTTTACTTCTGAATCTTTGCTGCTGCATCCTCAGGGATCCTCTCATGTTGGGCATTGTTGGAGGGGACGGGTGGCTGTCCCTCCTGCTTTGTAAACGTAACTTGGCTTCACTAGGTATCTTTAAGGAAAGATATCAGAGGCTGACTGGCGGGTTAATGGGAGATCAAGACAGCTGAACCTTGGGAACAGAGGGAGATGAAGGAGGAGTGTTATACAAAAAGAGCTAATGGCAAAAACCTAAAAGGTGGGATTTGTGAAGTACCATTTTTTTGTGTCTTGAAGCAGGAACTCCTTAGCTCAACCACTGCATTGGGTTGTTCTGACATGGCCCACCCCTGCTGCCACTGCTGGTGTCATGCTGCCTCCAGCAAGGATCTGCTGGCCTTGGCCATCACGTCCCAGCTCCAGCAAGGCTCTGCTGGCACATGATCTGCACTGAAATGCTCCTGCCAGCACTGGGAGGGTGGAGAGGGAGAGCCTTAAGACTTTAAATAAACTTGAAGTTAAGTCAAAATCCAAACAAAAGGAGGGTGAGGGGAAAGGAGCTCGGTAAACTGCCTTGTTCACCCTCACAGATGTTTTATATGTGGCAGTTAATGGCAATGGTGAGCCAGTTAGTGAACAGTGTGGAAATACACCTTCCAAAGGGCTTGATCCACCCATACGGGCTGACGGGCAGCCGACCACCCCGGAAGGAAAATATCCCCCGCAGTGTTCTTCTCCGTTTTATTTTATTTTATTCTTTCTGTGCATGTCAGAGAAGGATGTGGGAGAAAAACAGTGGGTTGCATAAAGAAACCCCTTTCCAGAGGCATCCTTTAATTCACAGGGAGCATGCGCCGCCGCACCCGCTTGGCGGGACACCTGCACTCTTTAAGGCCCAATTAGTCTTTTCAGAAGTACGATGTCGGAGGGGGAGAAACTTGACCTTCTGGGACCGGTGGAAAAAAACAAATCTTCCCTTTGATTGCCTTTGGTTAAAGCTGGGAGGGAGGTCGTGCCTCCCCCTGTGGCGCAGGGCAAGGGCTGTATCGACAGAGCCTGCCCCGTTGTGTTTGTGAGTCGGTGCAGGTGCGAGCCGTGGACAAGCAGGTGTTTGTACAGAGGTGACCTTGAGCGCGGGTTCTTGACCTGCCCTTTCCTCCTGACTCATCTTGCCTCGAAAAAGGGCTGCTGTCGGGCTGTGGAGGGCCTGTAAGCTTTCTCTGCATGTAAAAATAACATTATTTAGAGGTCTCCCTTAAGGGCTTCTCTTGCAAGATGTTTTTTGATAATGGGAGAGATGCAGCTCAGATGCTGACGGAGCTGTTTCAAAAGGGTTTGGTTCTGCAGAGATTTTTCGTCTTTACAGAGAATTAATGCCTTTAAAGAGGTGAAAACAGACTACTCTGTGTTTGATAAAATGCATGGCTGGTGCAGGTTTTATCTGGGGAGGAATCTGGCTCTTTTTGTGAACAGGCTAATGTAAACCAATCTGGAATGGGGGGACATGCTGGGTGAGCTGCTGGGTGAGCTGCTGAGCTCTCTTAGGCGAGGTGTCCGGGGAAACTTAAGCAAATTGTAATTTTCTATTAGTGTTAATAACCTCTTAAACACAGCGAGGAATCAACAGTTCTTCATACATCTTTATATCTTTATATATGTGTGTGTGCTCAGGCCAACATCTGCACGTATGTATCACACAGATTTCCTGGGCTACAGCTTCTCACCTTAAGCCTCCTCTGAAAGTCTACCTCCTGCTTAATTTTGAGTGCATGAGAGTTAAGGTTTGTGTTTACTTGGGGAAAAGAGCTGGGTATTTTCTTGGAGAAGCTGACAGCCTTGTGCTCCTGCAGCAGGTCATCCACCAGCCTCCATTCCCACCCCACCTTCCTGATGGCCCCCGTTTCACAGATGGGCAAACTGAGCAGTGGGCAGGAGGGGAGGGCGAGGGGACTTCACAGAGAAGCTGTGAGGGCAGGAGGTGACATCCCCAAGTCCTCCTCCATCACACTCGTGCCATCTCCCTGAGTTTTGCTGGAGTGCGAGCTCCACCACGAGCTCCCAACCCCAGCACAGGGGCCAGAAACAAAGGCATGGCTGAGCAGGAGATGTGGAGTTGCAAAGAGGCTACTGGTGAGTTACCACAGCGTGAGCTCTCGCGTTAATTAACGTCTTCATTAATGATCTGGGATAAGGAAAATACTTGCAAATTATATCAGATGGAGAGGAGCTGCAAATATGGGAATAATACAGGGAGGATTGAAAGACAAGAAACATGAATAAAGGACAATAGGAGACTTAACAGGGAAAAATCTTGCACTCACTAGAATACGTTTAGAGCTTCAGTGAAGCCTTAAGAGCATCCTGGAGTGATGGGAGTTTGCAGGAAGATCTGGCAGTAAAAGGAGTGTCCAAACATGTTGGAGCTCTGTGTGGATGATGTTGGGGGCTGAAGGGGCTGGTTGATAAAGAAAAGATGTGGGCATGGTATGACAAAGAGGGAAAGGAAATGGAAGGTAAATTATAGAGATTTGGATGAAGTTGCTGAATGTTGAGAAGAAAACTCCCTGATGGAGGGATGTCTGAGGTTGCTGAGTTGTTCCTGGGATGAAGCAATGAAGGCTCAATTGCTTTGTACACTCCCAGGTTTGGAGCTCAAGAAGAGCCCTTTGATCACCCAGTCTGGCTTTGTGTGTGCACCCTGGAACTTCATACATTTACTCTTGTACTGAAGCCATTGACTCGAGTTTGGCTGAACTGTGACCAGGGGACATTTAAAACCAGTCTGTGGGATTTACTGAGGAATAGGCAACAATCCTGTGTTGTCAGAGAGGTGAGTTTGGTGATGCCAGAGGTCTATACAGACCCTGTTTTTGCAAAACAAAATGTGAATGTGCAGGTTGAACAGAAACATCTGAACTCACATGGAACAAGCCTTCTGGCACCGTGGATTCCATCAACTCCAAATGGACCTGAAGAACAAGACCTGTACAGTGTGGAGTGGTCCATGTTTATATCTTGCTTGGGGGGGAGACCACTGCTTGGTTTTCGTGTTTATCAGGCAAATTGTAAAACTTCCCTGGGTAATGTCAGCACCAGGTGGGGCCAGGAGTAAACATTGTCCTGTGTGCAGGTCTGCAGTGTGTGTACAAGTACAAATGGTATAAAGCATTGCAGAGGGGGCATGAGAAGAGTCCAGGCTGTATCATCATTCCTACCAGACTTAGCTATGAAATCCCATTGTTAAACAAGGGTATCTCTGCCTGAATCATGTGCAGATTGTTTTACTTT
This sequence comes from Phylloscopus collybita, assembly GCA_027886175.1. Classification (NCBI taxonomy): domain Eukaryota; kingdom Metazoa; phylum Chordata; class Aves; order Passeriformes; family Phylloscopidae; genus Phylloscopus; species Phylloscopus collybita. Next base: position 22,944,884 of record JAJNNQ010000013.1, on the reverse strand, counting down.
CTGTGTTTGAAGAGTTGCTCTGTGGGTGATGCTGAGTTCCAGTGCACTACCTTCCACAGATAACAGGAAGGAAAGAGATGAGATTAAAGGAGACAAACACCCCACAAGCCAAAATATGCTCGATAAACCTTAATTGAAGTGGATTAGCAACGAGGACATGCTTTGTATGTGTGTGAGCACACACACATAGATGTTCTGGGGATAAGAAGGGGTCAGACCTGGACTCCGAAAAAGAGTTTTCCACCAATTCCTAATGACTTAAGACAGATCTAAGCAACACCAGCTGGAACCAGACAACTTTGGCTCCAGAATTAGTGTAGATAATTTATCACAGGAGTGCTTGAATAATAAGACTATCGTCGCTTTATTATATCAGCCAGTGTCATAACCAGATAGAAAAGTTTAATATTAACAAGGGGAGCTGCCTTCAGCAAGCGCATGTGAGAGAGCGAGCACTCTCATTTTTAAAGCCTGTGTGTACTAAAATGTCAGTGTCCTGACCTCGGGGAAAGGAGTTCGTTAAAAAAAAAAATACAAATACAAAGTAAATAGTCTCTCTGAAAGGTTTATTTAATCTGTTTCTCTTCCTGCCCTGATTTTTCTTAATGTATTTAAAACTTAATATTTACCCTAGCAAAACAAAATCTATAAAATAGTTTTTGTAGGCTCCTAAATAAGTAGTAGCAGCTCAGCCGGAGCCAGCCAGTAAGCACTGCGAAATATGCATTGTGGAGACATTTGAAGTTGTCCCCAGTGGACAATTTGCACCGTTCAGTGTTAAAAGGCTCTATTTCAGTGCTGCAGAAAGCCCCCCAGATCCCCTGGCTAGGCACGGCGAGTTTACAGATGATGTACTCCACTCAGGCGCCTTGTAGTTTCAGGGCTTAAATGGCTGGCAGGGCAAAGAGGGGATAGTTAAAACTCTCAAGCTGCTAAAATGGAAAAGCCTCTCAAGGTTTTGTGGAAGACGGAAAAAATAATTTTTTGAAGGCTAAATGTTGTTGGCTTGACCAGGTGGATGGACAGGGAGAGGGAGATGTGGGACAGGGGGTGCTTATCAAATAGCAAACCTGCACTGAAATGTGAAAATGGGTGAAATCTGTGCAGCCAGGTAATGTTGCAGGCTGCACTACTTCCTCTGGTTAAAAAAAAAAAAAAAAAAAATTGCTTTAGTAACTTTTCTGACAAGAAGTGTTTATACAGAAGGTGTTTATACCCATTTTTACCACAGTATGGGGTTCTTTCTCCTGAAATTTGGCTCAGGTTTCTGCCCCTCTGAAGGTTAGGAGGGAAGGCAGCAATTCTTCTAATTTTCACTGGCAAAGTGTGCTCGTGTGGGAATGTGCTGTGTTGCTGTGTCCTGTGTCTGTCTGTCTCCTCTGGGGGCCAAACACCATCACTAATGTGTGATGATGTCCCCTCGGTGCCACTCAGGATACCCTCTCCAGCCCACAGTTTCCGTGTCCAAACCCCTTTTAAGGGAAAATTGGAATGAGTTTTGCTCTTCAGCCACATTCCTCATGTCCTGCCATTGTCAGGTGGTGAGAAAATCAAGAGTGGTAGCATTCATTTTTCTCTGTGTGTGGGGGGGGGGGGGTTTGGGGTTTTTTTGTGTTTTTGTTTTAATATTTTTTTTTTCTCCAAATCATCCTGACTTGTTTATCTACATCTTCTTTTCATTTTGTGGTGGCTTTATGGCTTGAGAAGCTTGTGGTTTTCTTTGGTTTAAGGTTTTAATTTAGGGTTTTGGCTTGAAATATTCATGGTTGAGTGGTTGGGGTTTTGGTTATGGCCTGGCACAGGGTTTTGGGATTTTGTTGATTTTTTTTTTCTTTTTTCCAATTGAAAAATTGCAAGTATGCTTCTGACACTGAAGAAAACCTGTAGCCTCCTGTTGTGCACAGAGAAATGTGCTAAATTCAAAGAAGCTCCTTAGACTGTCTCTTTTGCTAGAGTTTACGCAGGATTTCCCATTACCACTCAAGGAATGAACAAGGTACAGAAAATATATAGGTTCTTTTTTCCCTCTTTTCACTAAAAAGACTCTGAGTGGTGTCTGAGCTTTTTTGCCAGCTGGTTGGAAAGGACCCTGCAGGGGAACAGAGGTATAAACTCCAACTTCTATTTTGATTCTTTTAATTTTGAAATTGTGAGTTATTTCCTGCAGGCAGGAGGGTGGACACTGCCTCCAGCACCTCGTTTGCTGGAGAGAATTGAGAGCATTTGGTTTTATCAGCCGCTGGCATGGTAATGAGCCTATTTCTATTGAAATTGGCTCATTACTATTCATTTTTGCTGGCTCTCGACCAACTCATGAACCGCTTTTTGATTTTCAGGGGAGGAAAAAAAAAAAATAAAATAAATGCAGGGAGCTCGTCCCATCCACCGATGTATGTGACAGTGTGAGGACACGGCAAGGGAGCATCCGCACTGTGACCCTGTGGCACGGCTCAACCCTGACCCATGCCACCACTGCTGTTGTGGTGGCTGTCCTCTCCATCTCCTGGACCCTGGGGACCCTCCCCGCCGTGCCAAGCAGTGGGGTGGGAGTTGTGAAGATTCCAGCAAGGATTCATTCAGTTTACACACGAGCTGACCCAATGAGAAGTTGGGTTTGGAGAGGGGATGGGTCCCTGTGAGTACTGGAAGGCTGAATGAGCACCTTCCTATGTCCTATATATTTGGTGGGCTGGTTGTTTCTGTTTGTGGGGTTTTTGGCAACTTGTCAAATTATGTTATTCAAGTGTATTTACTGACATTTAAGAGGTCTTTTTCTTATTTTGAGCAATGTGTAAGTTCTCTCTCCCTCACACACACAAATGTCTCTGGGAAATGTTTTAGCACCAGTAAAAATCAAAACTCAGATCTTTGAATGTCTGCCTGAAAAATATCTTTCCTCAAAAATGACTGAGCATGTATTAATTATATATGAGTGCAATTTTATCCCTGTTACCAGTTTGAAAATCTCAGCCAGGCTCCACCACCTGTACTCACATGTGACTAAAATGCAATTACACTGTTTTGGCTAATGAAAAGAAAGGATTTCTTGCGCAGACATGGACCCACTGAGTTTGGTTACTTCTTTTTCTAAATGCCTGGCACAATACTAGAAGAAGCATCATTTTCAGGTGGGTTGTATGTAGCCCCTTCTGAAATGCTCTTTCATCACTGACCACTTTATAAAATCTTACTCCTGATGTGAGGGAGAAATTTTTTGGCAGAGAAGCACCCAAGTTTAATTCTATATATGCTTAGACTCTTCTATGTATTTTTTTCTCAAGATAGTTTCCCTTCAAATTAAGGAATGAAAAATGCTGATAGCTTGCAGTTGAATTGTCTGTATTTAATACTGTTCACTATGTGCTTCTGTGGGACACAAGAAAGGAGAATGTTTATTTTCTTCTATGATTTGAAAACTAAAACTTGAATTGACTACTTTTTAAGCATCAAAAACGGTAAAAATGATAGGAAGATGATGACTTCTATAAAACAAACATTGTCCTCTAGGTAAAAAACTGAATCAAGGACTACAAAATATTTACAACATTTGCTGATACATCTTCAAACTGGCACCATTTTGCACATCATTACATGAAAATAAACCGTCTGGTTTTGTAGAAGAACTCACAGTTTTGTTTTGTTTCTTTTCTTTCTACTGGACTGAAAGTATATCTCCTCCAGAGCAAAAAGCACCTTCAAAGTTTGGATTCAAGTTGTTGCAGACTTTTGGAATTATTCACGGTGCTGTTACAATCACTGGTGGAGGGAAGCAACTGACAGCACATGTAGGAGAACTTTCAAAGTCCTTTGAGGAAACAGTGTTAGGTTTTCCTTCATGTCTCTGGAGCTTTTTCTGCTGGAGGAGTTGGCACAGTCTCAAGAGTTCTATTCATGTTTCCATCCCTCTGCCCAGTTGACCAGGCTGGCTCTGAGGTACCACAGCTGGTCCATACTCCACTGGAGGGTGAGGACCTTGGTTCAATCTTATAAAAGATTTCATCAGCTTTTCTTGGGTCATAACAAATTAAAACAGTCTGACCCACCATTTCATCTGAGTGTCTCAGGTCAAGTATATTTACTTCTGTTTGTTTTTTTTTTTTTAGAACTTTAAATAATGAGCTTTATTTTTGTTGCAGTAAATTGGCCAGAAGTGATCTGTTGTCACAGACTGGGGAGAAGTCAGAAGAGTGACAGATGTTTGTCTGCTCCCATTATAGAGCTGGAGTCTGTTTAGAATTTCACTGTAAAGATTTTACATTTGGAATCGGGGGGAAAAAAAAAGGTCCCAAATTTAAATCATCCTTGTTTTATATTATACAGATCACCTGGGCAAGTCAGGAGGCCTGTTTGTGGTAAAGTCCTGCAGTGTTGTTTCAGGAATCCAAATCTCTTGTACAACAGCTCTAAACAGACCAACACAGTCACATCTTGTGTCTTGCTGGGGTTCCCCAGCATGTAAAAACAGAGGAGGCAATGGATGAAGCATTGGGAAACCCTGGGTTACCTGGACTTGAAGCATATCCAGATCCAGCTGACTGACTCTACAAAATGAGCATGTAAGATGAAAGGCAACCATGAGCCAACCCCTTATTGGTCCATGATTTGGAAAAACCTGCAAATGGCATTTAGGAGGAGACAGACAGGAAAATGGGATGGCCATAGGGAAATTCAAACATATCTTGTATCAGAGGTAGCTGAAGAACCCATGAATCCTGGATGTTGACAAGGGTGTGAGAAAGTTATGAGGTGTGGTGAGCTTTTCGTGGTATCGTTTTGGTTGAGACCTCTTGATAACAGTGAATGTAAGTATCCTTTTACACCATGGTGTTTTGTCTAATTGCTTAGCTCTGCTTTGATTCTCAGCAACATAGCCCAGTTTGTCCTGGAAACAAGCTCATTTAAGGTTGTCTTCTGGGACCTCTTTGTTGAAAGGAATGAAGTTTGTTTCTCTGAATGAAAATAAAGAGTGACTTAGGCTCATTACTGGACTAGGGGTGATTCAGGACCAAAGAATCATGGTTGGCTTTAGGGACAACACATGAGAATCATTTTAGGTGCTCTGAGAAATCTACAATCTGCATGGAATTTATGGACAAGGAGAAATGCTGGTTTTACTGGGGGAGACCTTTGCCCAGGCTGATACCTGAGCTCCAAGTCTTTACTAAAAGAAGTGAATTTGAGGTGGTTTAATACAGAATATGGGTTTAGGCTGGAATTGTCCTTCAGTGGCAATAAAAGCTATTCTTTTGCTCTTCAGGAATAAATTCTTTCCAGTATCTGGTGGCTCTGGGCCAGATCAACCCAGGGAGGAGCAAAGAGAGGAAAATTATGCATGTAATCGAACTGAGTAAGGATTGTTTGAAATGGTCTGAGAGGGCATATGCAGAAATGATGGGATGAAATGGCAAGGAAAAACTTATGTTGAATATTATAACCTCCTAACAGAAAGATACATTAGACTAAGGAGGAATATCCCAAGGGAAATGGTGGAAGCCCCATTGCTTGGATAATTTCTAATTAAACTAGACAAAGCACTTGAGAATATATTGTAAGGGAAAATCCTGTAATGGCAGCAGGCTGGACAGGGTGACCCTATAGGTCTTTTTCATTTCTAATTTCTATGATTCACTAATGATTAAGTAATTCACAGATAAACTAAACATCCGTATTGCTGGGTCTTATCCGAAACTAACCTCACCTATCAACCTTTTCAAATTTACCAATTAATACTTAATTAGTTAATGTTTGTAAAGTGCTTTGAAGATGAAAAGTGCTAAGTGCTAAGTATTATTAGAGAAATAGGGATAGATAAACTCATTTTACTTAATTTTGAACCCACTCAAACACTCACGGAGGGCTCAAAATTCAGCTTCAGACTTGAGCATTATTGGGTTTGCCTGCCTTGTAAAGGGACTTTCAGTGAGGTTGTTATGCTGTGATTAAAATACAGTTATAATTTTGCTAATGCACTTATCACACATTTCTATATATGGCACAGCAGTTCTAATCCTGATAAAATGTGCATGGAAAGCTATTGTCCCTGTCCTTACACAAGCTGCCATGTACAATACAAGCACTTTGCTTTGTGAGGGAGCGGAAGCAGCACGGAGAATATGAAAGCTGTTTTCTCCCACAGCTTTTACCCTACTGGTTTATGTTGGGTTTTTTTGGGGTTTATTTAACAGCATCAAACGAATGAGTGAATATTCAAGAGGGAACTTGACTGAGATTGTCAATACAATGATTATATTTTAAGTCATCCTTTTGTCCGATCTTGCAAATTATTACTGGTGCGTGCTGCGGTCTGAGATGTGGCTTGTGGCTTTTGTCTTTTGGAAGTGGCACAGTCTCAGGTGTGACAGAGGTGGTATCTAACGTGCACGGTGTGGCAAGGATGCTTAGTGACATGGTGAGGGTATGGCTATGAATGATCTGGGGAAAGGTGAGACTGTAGGTAAAACTGGATTAAAGCAAATTGGGGTAATCCCAATCCTGCCTTGCCTGGAGTAAAGTCATACTGGGTTTGCCTCCCTTGGATAAAGGATAAAAGGATTAATTTTTGCTTTTATTTTTTGCAGTGAGAATAAAATAGTAAAATAGCAGTTTATGTTAAGAAACTAAGAGATGTACAGTCAAGATACTAATTTCAGTAAGTTCTGGTCTGAATAAAGGACCACAAAGATGATCAGAGGGATGGAGCACCTCTGCTATGAGAAAAGGCTGACAAAATTTGGATTGTTCAACCTGGGGAGGAGAAGGCTTTGGGGTGAGCTAATTGTGGCCTTCCAGTACTTGAAGGAGCGTACGTGAAACATGGAAAGATACTATTTACAAGGGCCTGGAGTGACAGGTTAATGGGGAATGGCTTCACCCTGAAAATCAGGAAGGAATTCTTCCCTGTGAGGGTGGTGGCACAGGCTGCCCAGAGAAGCTGTGGTTGCCCCATACCTGGAAGTGTGCAAGGCCAGGCTGGATGGCTCCCTGAACAACCTGGTCTAGTGGGAGGTGTCCCTGCCTGTGGCAAGGGGTTGGAACTGGGTGATCTCCAAGGTCCCTTCCAACCCAAATCATACTGTTATTCTGTGATTGACTGGATCCATGTTACCTTTCCCCTGCCTTTTGTAAGAGGACGTCTTTCCCTGTCCCTGCCTATCGTATCCCTAGATATTTCCTAGGAAATGATTTTCTGGCTTTCAAACACAAGTTTGTGGATCAGTATCTTAAACTCCTTTGTAACAGAGCAAACAAAGCAGTTCCAGGTGGAGCTCACTGATGCCAGGGCAGACAATCTGAGAGCACAAGAATGATTTGGGGAACAAACCCACGTGGTTTGTGGTAGGTTTGCTCATTGCAGAGCAGGAAGAATAAATCTTAGATACCTAAT